>JACXGM010004439.1:0-14440 GCA_016801145.1 Umbra pygmaea | reverse complement strand
TCCCTCACACAACCCGGTCTCATGCCTCCACACCATCCTCATTGTTGCATTCAGCCTTGTATGACCAAACCTCAATATACACTTTGAATTTACCACAAGTGGACTCCAAGTTGTGGAAACATCTTAAGGATGATTAGTTGAAACAGGATGCACCTGAGCTCAGTTTTGAGTGTCATGGCAAAGGCTGTGAATACTTATGTACATGTGTTTTTTTCTTTTTTCTTTTTAATAAATTTGCTAAGATTTCAAACACACATTTTTCACTTTGTCATTATGGGGTACTGTTTGTAGAATTTTGAGGGAAACAATGAATTGAATCCATTTCGGAATAAAGGTGTAACACAACAAAATGTGGAAAAAGTGAAGTGCTGTGAATACTTTCCGGATGTGCTGTAAACATAAGGACTGGCTGGCTAGAAGGTTGAGAACCACTGGTGTAGACTATTCTCTGATAATTTGTGTATTTTCCCCCATTTAGAGAAATTACTCATTCAGCTGATAGATGTATGACTTGTATGACCACAAGATGGTGCTGTCTCTGCTAATATAGCTCACATTGTTTTTGTTGCTATTATGCATGAAAAAGATTGTGCAATTATAGTTTTGATTTGGATTTGTCAGTGCTAAATGAGGAAGAGAAGACCTTGTTCGGATATGGTTTTCCATTGTTATGGTTGTCAAATGATTGCATTTAAATTGTTTGGCTTATTCCCTTCCAAAAAAGCCTGAAGCAGTTAAACAATTCCTGGTGATTAAGTAAAGATTAACATAGAAGTTCTAATGGAGTCTAATGGAGTTAATGTTATGGTCTCGTGGTTCAACAATCAACACCTGTTGATGGAGCAGAGTTAGTCACACAGACATTGCCCATGTTTGATTTATTTAAAGAAGTTGGATGACCACACTGCCTACTATGTTGTGACTGCTAAAGATGAGTACTTAAGGCAAAGCAAGAAAAGAAAGAAAGGATAATTCATTCCACTCTCAGGGATTCAGCAGAGGTCTGAAGAGCAGAGAAGTTATGTGCAAGTTACATATAGCATGCCATCAAGCTCAGATGCAAGATAGTCAATAAAAGGTGCTTTTCAGAAAGTATTGAACTAGGGGGTCCACGTGGTGTAGCGGGCTAGAGTTGCTGCATTGCAACACAAGCTACGTTATGATAGTCAGTGGTTCGAGCCCGACTATGGCTTAGCCATCTTTGCTTGGACCTCCAGCACGAGGCAGCGCAAATTGGTTATAACAATGCTCTGGATTTGGGATAGATAAGTCAGATTTTCTACCTTGCCACATCACTCTTCAGTGACTCCTTGTGTGTAGATCGGGCACTTTTAAAATCAAAGGCTTCCATATTGGATGAGCATTGTGAAAAGAATCGGCCAGCTCAGCGACATGTGATTGGATGAACCTTGTGCGCACCCCTCACCATCTTGCATCTGTCCATGGAGTAGCCGAGCTGCCGACAAGGCAGGGTCAGGGGGAATTGGGAGGGGAGAAAAAGGGGGAAAATCACAAAAAAAGTATTGAACTTTCCGAAAGTGTTGACTGTCTCCATATTTATTTGTTAGCAGGCTAGCATTTAAGATTAGATGGACCACTAAACCCCTGATGTTATTGTTCTAAGGTATAGGAACAATGGCATGAATGGATGCAGACAACTCAAGTTTTTCCTTAAAGGACCACTTGAACATAGGGCATGGGTTGTCAAGCATCTCCTGGCGTCCTCCAGCTATCTCAACAGTTTTGTCGTAGCCCTGAAATAGCTTACCTGATTCAAGCATGTATGGGCTTGATGGTTAGTTAGTTCTGATTTCATTTGATTTATTCCATATTGTTTTAACCTGGTCGGTACAAAACAGATTCTCATACAGAACAAGTGTATATATACTTTGTGCAAGCGAGGTCTATTTAGAAAAGTAGGTCAGTCAGTATGTAGAAGTGACAGGGCAATAATAATGGAATAAGTATAAGAGTAAAATGAAATGACTGCCTGGTATTGAAATTCAAAGATGACACTCAGCTGATAGTGGCATCGGGTCACATTTTGTAGTGTGACAACTTGGATTGAAATAGGATTGGATTTTTACAATTGTTTTACTCAACATACAAAACACTTTGAAAGTGTAAAATACAGCTCTGGAAAAAATTAAGAGACCACTGCACTTTTTTCTTGAATGAACCTTAGGAATGTGATCAAGAGGAAGATGTTAACAAATCAACAAACAAATCCAAGCTGCTTGAATGTTTGCACCAGAGGTGATATTAAGTCACCCAACATGAATGTGAAAGAATGGTGGAGAGCAGGACAAGATGCATGAAAGCATATTACTATTATTATATTATTATAATTATTCCACTAAATATTGATTTCTGAAATCTTTCTAAGTTATCAAATTAGCATTGTCTTGTTTAACAATGAATATGACATTTTGCATTATTCGAGGTCTGACAACAGTACATCTTTTTTGTTATTTTGACCAGTGGGAGAACTTTTGTCAGTAGTTTATGGAAAATATATATTAAAAAACAACTTTACCCAAACACACGCCTATTAATTGTCAAACCAGAGACACTTGGAAATTATTTCAAAGGCTATATTTTTGTGACACAAATATATAAAAAAGTCAATGTGTTGGTTACATTAGTTTTCACCCTCCTTGCTATGGAACCTCTAAATAAGCTCTGGTGCAACCAGCGGCCATCAGTACTCACATAATTAGGTGAATAGGGTCCACCTGTGTGCAATTAAAGTGTCACCTGTTTCAGGAAAGACCCAGAGTTTGTTAGAGAGCATATGTAAACAAACTGCATCATGAAGGAACTATCTAAACAAGTTTGGGATTTAAGTTCTGGAAAATCACCAATCGGGGCATTATAAAATATATCCCAAACTTTGAACATCCCTAAGGCATTGTTGAATCCATTATTAAAAATGGAAAGAATATGGCAGAACCGCGACTCTACCTAAAGAATGCCATCCACCAAAACACAATGACCGAATAAGGAGGGCATTATTCAGAGAAACAACCAAGAGGCCAAACAACCAAGGTAACTGAATGAGCTGGAGAGATCCATAGCTGAGATGAGAGAAACCGTCCATGGGACAACTGTAACCCGGACGATCCACAAAGCTGGCGAGGAAAAATAAAATCAATGTAAAATCCTATCTGGAATTTGTCACTGTGAAGCATAGTTGGGTCAGCATAAAGTTGTGGGGATGCTTTTCATTGGCAGGGACTGGGATACTGGTCACGATTGAGGGCAAGACAGATGAAGCCAAATACAGGGCAATTCTATAGGAGAACCTGTTTCAGTCTGCAAGACACATGAGACCGGGGTGGTGGTTCACCTTCCAGCAGGATAATGACCCTAGTGACACAGCCAAATATACACTGGAGTGGAATAAAACCAATAACCTGAATGTCTGGGAATGGCCCAGTCAAAACCCAGACATCAATCTGAGTGAGGCTCTCTGGAAGGACCTGAAATTTGCTGTTCACCAGCTGTCCCCATCCATTCTGACTGAGCTTGAGCAATTTTGCTAGGAAGAATGCTCTAGAACTGTAGGATCCAGATGTGCAAAGCTGGCATAGAATTCCCACAAAGACTCGCAGCTGTTACTGCAGCCAAAGGTGGTTCTACAAGTATTGACTGAGGGGGGTGAATACTTATGTAACCAACAAATGTCTGTTTTTATATAAGGTTTGTGTCACAGTAAAACATATTTTGCACCGTAAAAGTGTTTAGTATATTGTGTGAAACAACTAAAATAACATGACAAATACATTTGTATACTGTAGTTTCTCTAGAATGCAGGTGCTTAGAATTTATGAAGGATTTTTTGGTCTTCAATGCGGCCATTATATTTAGATTTACTTGCACCATTTTATATCAGTCTGTTGAAGTTCATTTAATAGATTTTACATGCTAACGTAAACGCATGGGCTTAACTGTCAACATAACGATATACTGTATGGAATTATTGTAGTTTGACCAATAAATACATTCAGAAATTAATGGGTTATTAGCATTGTAAATCTCAGATTTGTTTAATCCTACTGAAAACATTTCTACATTTTGTGTTTCAGTGCAATGCGTGCACTTTGAATTTATGGCAGATTATATTTAAATAATAAATATTTGTATAATATGGTCTTCATCACGCCATTATATGCCTACATTTGTCAGTCCCATTTTCCATCACTCTGTTCATATAAATCATTTGTTAATTTACTGGTTGCTTAAAATCAACTTCAGAGAAACTGTTCTGTGTTAGGCTGGTTTGACATGCTCACAGAGTGTGTTGTCTGGTCTTTAAAGTTATGCTGAACTATACCACATTCATTGTTATAACTAGCCAGCCTTTGCTCTATACTGCTCTAAATCAACACCTCTAGCTAGTAAATTCATGTTTTTCATTGTGTCCTGTATGAAAACCTGTAATATAGAGAGAATAATACAGAATATACACATAATATTGTACAGTCCCTGCCTTGCCTATTATATTTCATAGCTTTTGTTGAGGGATTTCTTTGTAGTGTGGGGAGTCAGTTTATGCCAACTGGCATGATTTAGTTCGTTTTTCAAAATACTGTTTTTTAGTCAGTGGTTTAGTCATAATCCATCCTGATTATAGATTCTCTGATTTTACCCGGACCATGAGGCAGCGCAAATTGGCATAGCGCTGCCCAGGATTTGGGTTAGATAACTCAGATTTTCTATTCTGCAATGTATCTCTCCAGCGACTCCTTGTGTGCAGATTGGCCACATGTAATTTCAATCGCGGAAGTACGGTTGATGAACGTAATTATCCTGTGCATGATCTGACTAAAGGCTTCCGTTTTGGGAGATTAGTGCGAAAATAATCGGCTGTGATTTTTAGGAGAAAAGTTAGTCCTTCAAAAATATGTTTTTGCCTTTTTATCCAGATGACAGTTTTCAGTTAATTGAAACGGAAACTGCAAAATTATCACCCTTTAAAATAAAGCCATACAAAGTTAGTTACCATTTGAATGTCATTTTCAAGAAAATACAGTTGTCATTGGCCCATTGCTAATTTCAAATTTACTTAATAGGAAAATGTTTTGGTCAATCTAATAATAGTTATTTTCTATAACAAATGTATATACAATAGGGAAGTTACAACAACTGATTATGGCAATACCACAGAACAATTTCAATTTCTGTTAAAGCACGTCAAATCAGAAGAATATAGGAATCCCTGAGTGGAGAATCATATTGGCTGAAATCCAAATATAGATTGAAAGATTAACCAATTCCTAACCAAAGTAGGAACAATCCTACTCAGAAATGTATTATTTAATTGTATGTTTATCATCTCTTTGGGGTATATTTTTTTCTATTGCAATAAGTAAACAGCACACATTTGTTTGACATGTTCTCATTTATACCAGAAGGTGGCAGTGCAAGTCTGCTGTCATGGGATGCTGCATCTTCAAATCACTGCAGTGCACCCAATCAACTGGTTTGACATGGCCAACTAACCCACATAAGAATCACAGAGACACCACACATACATTACAAGTATACCAGCAAGAATCTGTTTGGGGAACAAGTTAAAAAAGTTAGTTTGGGGAAGGATGTAATTGAGGGAATTGTTGAGAAAATAAATATTTAATTGGACTTATAGTGGTGGAATTGTACTCTGGGAATAGCTGCCCTTGTTTTGTGAGGCACAGAGGGAGTGTCATGACTTAGGCCTAGTTTTATTTTGATAATAGGCACCCACATGCACAGCATACATTCAAATTCTAACAAAGTTCAACAAAGTGCCTGGATGCACTCACTACTGTAACTCACTGGGGAAAAATAATAAACATCTGCTAAATAAATTTTATGTCACTTTTTTTTATTTTAATTTTAACTTTTAATTTTAACATTTTTATTTTTCACACATGCTTGTGTATACCAAAGCAAATGTGTTTTTTCCTGTAAAGACATAAATACAACACACACATTCCAGTTAACCTCTACTATTTTCATATTTCATGCGCACTTGATTAATATAAGTGAAAGTATTTTCAGCACAGACAGTACCTTGGGATGTCAAACACTAGTGTATTTGGGAGTGCTTAGTCACTGGCTAGGCTCACTCCCTAATTTCTCCTGACTATACGAAATATACAGAAGCCTTTGAACCCTTCTCATGAATGTGTTGGTATAGGGTTTATTCACTGGACCAAGGTGAAATTGAAGTAATTTAACAAGTATAACAAAGTGGTAGAGATTAAGACCAAGCCTTTATTTTTTGCTCTGTTTTTTTGTTGGTGTCTTTGCTTGGGCCACCACACATTCAAATTGCTGTCTCATCTGCTGCATCTGACCGTGTCTAAATCCAGATGACCCACCATTGCTATCACCCCCATTAAGGCATGGAAAAGCATGGTCAGTGCCATTGATGCTGTTTTCATCTTTTAAAGAACCACTCTGATCACATGACCATCCATTTCATTTATTTTTTCCAACCGACAATCCCACCTAGCAAACCAATCATTGGCTTAGAAGAGATAAGAGTGACAACCAATTCTATTCCATTAAAACATATGGTGCATCCTCATCCCCAAAAAGCTAATGCACACAAACCTCATTTTGATTGGGGTTGGGAATGGTGGCGATATTTCTGAAACATTGTGAGGTCCTCCAACAGTTGAGATGCCAAAAGAACAATGCATTTCTCAAGGAGCTTGGGAATTTCAGTGGGGTGATCACATGACCGTGCACATTCTTCTTCCATTGCTTCTACAGTCATACGGCCATCTAGTGTGTTGTTTCAACAGGTCTAATGTTGCAGATTTACAGCTTGCCTTTTGAAATATCTGCTCAAAATCAAATCCATTGGCTGATATCTCCTTTTGATGTGGATAATGTGATCCTATATTAACCAATAGGAAACTCTAGTTAAACTGCTTAAAAGAATATTGAATGAATAAATATTCCTTAATGGTGCTGCCCATGCCAAGACTAGTTTTTGTGCACTAGTGTGTCAAGTGTGCAAAAGCTCATCTCAACTCTTATGGAAAGGTAAGACTTGCTGATTATCAGATACTGAACATTGCATCATTGGCAATGACCGTGGCTCAGGCCCATGGCTCCCATAAAGGTCTTTTTACCCTACTTGCAGCCACTTTTTCACCATTGACTACTACACACTCCTCTGACATTGTATTGTTGAAACATTCAATTCAGACTTTCCACTTGTTCTACAACCCAAGATGCACGGTTGTCTCACCTACCTATCTTAAAACATATTATTAACTGTAAGAGTATTTGCTAAATGATTGAAATGTGAATACATTGTCAGACTGAACTCATTATCATTCTAAAGATTAGCCCGTGGCCAGTAGCAGTTTTTTTGCTTCTTAAGCATTTTCTTGCAGCACTGCCTTTTCCGTGTATTAGAATGGACACGTGACAAAAATGCTTATGTATAATAAGTACCAGATAACACTGCTGATGTTTGGCTGCCAAATTGGCTATCATAAGATCGCTATTCTATTAAACAATAATCATATTTTTCCATCACACCCGTCATTATGTTCTTAAACAACATAACATTAAAACTATAGCCTATATGGATGGTTTGTGTAAATAATACCTATTTAGGGGAAGTGTATCACCAAAAAGGTTGATTTCTAAATATTGTTTTTTGTTGAATAAGTTATGCTAATTTAAAATTGACATGTTTTTTGGAGAGACTATGTTACCAAAAGTCTCCAAATTTGTAAGTCCTATTTAAAATCTGAATTGTCAGGTTTTGCTTAAACCTGCACTAGGTAACTATTTTGAAAGCTACAAAAAATACAAACAAATGTTTTAGGACTAGTAAACATTGGGAACTAGTATATTGGATCCAGGGATGGAAAACCTCAACTTAAAAATATACAAAATACAGACAATATTAGAATTACAATAGTCCATTTCATGAACAAACTAATAATGTGTATTTTTGGAAATTGGTTATATTGTCCCTGTATTATTCCTGTGTTCAGTATATGTGTATATATAAAAATATAATTTTCTAAATCTACGTAAGATTCAGGCCGACAGGACAAATTAATGGAACGTTACATAGTGCAGTTTTAACACAAACTATTGCAATGTCCCATTATTACTAAAAAGAGGGTAGGTGACTCTTATGGATGTTAGATCCTTTGTTATAGATTTATCATTGTCACAAACAGACCTTCAAATGCAGATTTCCTGATTATATATAATTGCACATTTCTTGATATGTGCAGGTTTGCATAATTAAAAGTGACTTTAATAGCTTACATGGCTCAGCACCACAGCCTAACTTGTAATCATTTACTTTATATACTGTATCACAATGATCATTTACCATTTGTAGACGCAAGGCAAAAGCTGGTATGTGAACCCTTTGGAATTACCTTCTTTTCTGCACTCAATTTGATCAAATTGACATCTAAGTCATGACAAGAGACAACCACAGTCTACTTAAAATAATAACACACAGAAAATGTTTTCATGTCTTTATGTCTTTATTGAACACACCACGATATCCCCAGTGCAGGGTGAAACAATATGTGAACCCTTGGATTTAGCAACTGGTTGACCCTCTTTTAGCAGCAATAACCTTAAACAAACAGTTCTTGTAGTTTCCGATCAGCCTGCATAATTTTTTGGAAGCGTTTTGGACCATTCCTTTTTACAAAGCTGCTTCAGTTCAGCAATATTCTTGTAATATCTGGAGTGATTCGCTCTCTTGAGGTCAATTTTCCATCGATGCCCCAAACCATGATGCCACCTCCACTATACTTTACGGTTGGAATGAGGTTTTGATTGTAGTGGAACATCCAAGTGCTCTTTTGCAAACTTCATACCTGTAGCAATGGGTGTTTTTGTAGATAGTAGTGGCTTTCTTCATAGTGTCCTATGATACATTGTTCTATGTGTCATAGCCTCATCAACAGAGATGTATTCATGTTCCAGAGGTTTCTGTAACATAATATTCACACCAGATATTTTCAGTTGGTGACAACATTATGTGTTTAAATGAATTCTCTATAGTATGAGATGAAGTGGGAGGTGCCAAGTAATGACAAAGCAGCGCATGCATAGCAAAGTGTGAGTAGCAGAGGAGGCGTTGAAAGGGCACTGAAGCAAAGGCACGTCAACCAATCAGGACTCTGTGTCCCACCTCAACTGCATTGATGATACAATGAATGTAGTTAGTTTATTCGTTCCATTAAATAATAGAGGACATAGCATAGTTACTAGCTACCCCATACCATACAACAATACTTTAGTAACACAATTGAAATAAGTAGAGTCAGCCATGGAGACTGCTTGCTGAATGTTTGGTGTTCCTCACTAGAGTCCACCTAGTGCTACTGATGTTGTGTTCTAAACTACTAACTAAAGTTAGCTAGCACTCCTTCAGCCAATGGACTTCTAGAAAGAGACACATACCAACAGAATCCGACTAAACTGCTTGTTAATTTTGTGTAAAATGTTTGGATTATACTAAATACTAAAATCACAGATACTCAAGTGATGTACATTACCCATGATATGCCCATAAAGCGGCGAGGTCTAGGTGTTGCACAGTGTGGCCAGTCATCCAATTTCAATTTAATCAATAGCCAGTGGGAATGGGTAGTCAGTCTTTAGCTGTTAGGCTAGGATTCCTCTTAACCTCATTAAGCATTCTGCCCTGTATTCTTGTAGTCAGCCCTGCGACACCCAGGAAGAGTAGCAACAAGGCTGAAATAATTCAATTTATTTACAATTTGTCTCAACATGTATTGATGACCATGATGATTTTGAAACCCTTTCCAGGTTTATGCAAGTCAGCAATTCTTAAAGGTGCTGACCAGTCACATGATCAACCATTTGAAATGCCTTGCAAACACATAATTGGTTTAGAAGACCCAATAAGAGAGGCAAGAAATTATAGCCAATTGAATGTCAGAAAGCAGTGCCTCCTTGAGGGTGATTGGTGGTGATATGTCTGAGACATGGTATGGTCACTTTTGGACAAAATGACATCCCCTTTTTAAAAAAAAGAGTGTGTTATAGAGGGGCTGGGCAATTTAAATGGAGGTTATCATATGACTGATCACCCCCTTTAAACTTAGGTCTTCTCAGATCTCTTTTATGCAAGGCAAAGTTCACATCAGCAAATGTGAAAAAATTCAAAATTTATGAGTGATTTTATTTGGCAGGGCACCTCTTAACATCACCTCTAATGTTCTCTCATTGATTGGACTCCAAGTTAGCTGATTCCAATTAGGTTATGGAGATGTAATTAGCCTGTAGATGTTCACACACTTATTCCACTATGCATGTTTGAATGATGTATTCAAGAAAAATACAGTGATTGGTATGTTATGTTTTTATTTTCACCCTGAAATTACACAACAGTGCCATGCAAAAGTATTCACCTCCCTTGGCATTTTACATGTTTTGTTGCCTCACAACCTGGAATTAACATGGATTGTCTGAGGATTTGCATCATTTAATTTACAGAACATTGCGGCTATCATAGCTCCAAGTTGCTTTGGATAAGTCTCTATGAGCTTGCCACATCTTACCACTGCGAGTTTTGCCCATTCCTCCTTGCAAAACTGCTCCAGCTCCTTCAAGTTGGATGGTTTACGCTTGTGAACAGCAATCTTCAAGTCTGACCACAGATTTTCTATTGGATTGAGGTCTGGGCTTTGACTGGGCCATTCCAACACATTCACATGTTTCCCCTTAAACCACTCAAGTGTTGCTTTAGCAGTGTGTTTGGGGTCATTGTCCTGCTGGAAGGTGAACCTCCGTCCTAGCCTCAAATCACACACAGATTGGTACAGGTTTTGCTCAAGATAATCCCTGTATTTAGCACCATCCATCTTTCCCACAACTCTGACCAGTTTCCTAGTCCCGGCTGCTGAGAAACATCCCCACAGCATGATGCTGCCACCACCATGTTTTACTGTGGGGATGGTGTTCTTTGGGTGATGTGATGTGTTGGGTTTGCGCCAGACATAACATTTTCTTCGATGACCGTAAAGTTATGTTTTTGTGTCATCAGACCAGAGCACCTTCCTTCATACATTTTGGAAATCCCCCAAATGCCTTTTCGCAAACTCGAAATGTGCCATTTTGTTTTTTGCTGAGAGTAATAGCTTTCTTCTGGCCACTCTCCCATAAAGGCCAACTCTACTTAGGCTTATTGTCGTTCTATGTACAGATACTCCAGTCTCTGCTGTGGAACTCTGCAGCTCCTCCAGGGTCACCCTAGGTCTCTGTGCTGCCTCTCTGATTAATGCCCTCCTTGCCCGGTCCATGGGTTTTGGTGGGCGGGCCGTCTCTTTGCAGGTTTGCTGTTGTGCCATGTTTTTTCCATTTTCTTATGATAGATTTGAAGTTGCTCCTGGGGATCATAAAATATTTTGATATTTTTTACAAGCTAACTCAGAATTTTACTTCTCAACAACATTGTCCCTTACTTGTTTGGAGAGTTCCTTGGTCTTCATGGCAGTGTTTGGTTAGTGGTGCCTCTTGCTTAGGTGTTGCAGCCTCTGGGGGCTTTCAAAAAGGTGTGTATATGTAATGACAGATCATGTGAGACTTAAATTGCACACAGGTAGACATCATTTCACTAACTGTGTGACTTCTGAAGGTTATTGGTTGGACAAGAGCTTTCCATGGACTTCATAACAAAGTGGGTGAATACATGCCAATTTTCAGTTATTCATTTCTAAAAAATAGTTTTAATGTATGTATTTTTCTCATTTCATGTCACCAATTTAGACTATTGTGTTCTGATCCATCATATCAGTCCGATTAGAACAACATTGAACTGAAGGCTGTAATGTCACAAAGTAGGTCGAAAGCCAAGGGGGGTGAATACTTTTGCAAGGCACTGTATATGTTTTCTTGCGACTTTATATTTTAGGAAAGCTATTACAATGTTTAAATACTATTCCTATGAGACATTTTAAAGTGCACTTTTATATACTTACAAAAACATATTTACATTATTTTACCACAACTGGTCAAATTTACCATAAAACATTCTGTCATTTTCAGTATTATTATTGAATTAACATGTTGACCTTCACTTGAAATTGCTGAAGAATCATTCTTAAATAAGGTGTAATAATAATAATGAATTTAACTTATATAGCACTAAAACTTTAAGGACGGCACATTCAGTTTAGAAAGTGAATTTAAGATGTTTAGAAGAGGGTTCAGACATGCGTGCTCTGGGAGAATGTATCATGCTCACCCAAAATTGGGCTTACCTTCAATGAGTTTCACAATGGATTTGCAGCATTTTGATTTGATAACATTTACACAAATTCTGATTGAATATTAAAATTTAATTACAGAAAAACCTGATTTGGATAAGTGATTAGCTAGACAGCTGAAGCTGGGCAGGTTATTTACCTTCTAGCACGGCAACGACCTTAAATACACTGCCACAAAAAATACGCATTGTCATAAGGATGGGAAGGTGAATGTCCTTGAGTGTCCAAGTCAAAGCCTTCGGACTTGAAGACAGCAGTCAATCGCCACTCACCACGAAGAACAGGCAAATATTGCTCAATCTAGGTGCGAAAAGCTAATAGAGACATGCAAACAGACTGATGGCTGAAATTATATTTCTTATACAGTATTTATGTTTTGTGATTTTCTGCCTTGTCGGCACTGATCCTGCCTTCTCGGCAGCTCTGCAACTCCTTGGACAGATGCGGATTGGCACATTTTTTATGGGTTTTAATTTCAGGCTGTAAGACAGAAGAAAATTCAAATGGGTATGATGACTCTCTATAAGCACTGTATATGGGAGGAATGACAATTATATGCTTTGCTCAGGATCATTTGCTACTTGCGAAAAAAAGAATAAATCTTTAGACAACTCCAGCAATAAATCACAGATATTAGCCCGTTTAATTTTTTGCAATATGACAATTGAGTTTTTTATTTATTTCATTTTTTGTTTTAAATCCATTATAAATCTTCATCTGAATGTACCTTTCTTTTTTGTGTTATGCTCACCCATGGTGACGTGCGTGGGTACTCTCTTTTCAGTAAATTATGAAGATGACAATTGCTTAGGGAGGAGGATAAAGAATATTGGTTTCTGGAGAATATGTAGAAGTAAATGAAAATGCCTTGGGAAAAGAACAAAGCAATCTGATAATCTCCATTACTGATACACTGGGGAAGAGACTTTCTCCTATAAAGGGGCACCACTGGCATCCATTTTAGGACGTGATCATATCTCACCACTTGTTTACACAGAATGACATGAATAATTAAATCAAGAGTGCGCTTTAACAAATCAACCAAAAGGAGCAGAGTTGAAGCAGAGTTAACAGAATGTGCTCAAAACTTTTACCCCTAGAAATGAAATGAATTTTTTCAGTCACTTGTAACAGAAAAACAACATCTTGAGGTTAAAATGTTGACAAAATGTTTTGCAATGTTCATAGTGTTAATGTACTTAGCTTTGTCATGAAAATAAAATTGTTAGTGTTACTAATCCTTAGCTTTGTGTTGTTTGAATGATTTTACATTGAAGTTATTTACGTCCAAAGCATAAGGTCTGGAAAAAACATGTTTCTCCTTAACAAAGTCATGTGTATAACCTCAAGGTTGTCTACTTACAACTCGGCAGGGTGAATAAGTTCTTTAACATCTCAAAATATGTTAAAGCTACATTTTTTTGTTGATTCTTAGCAAAAAAAACTTTGTTCTTTAAAAAATATGTGCTCATTCATGTGTAACTACTTCCTCCAACTAATCAAAGTATTCTCGTAAGCGTATAATTTTCCATTCAAAATACATACAAGCAAATTACACAAAATGCGGCAGCCATGTTACACCTCCATCTTTAAAAAAGATTAGCCAAAGAGGGACATACCTGGAAATTCAAGCTCTGCCTTTCGCGCTTTTACACTCAGTGGCACCGTGACCAATGCCAGGGGGAGATTACTCACAACTTCCGGCAGATTTGAAAGCCTGTGGAAGATGGAGGATCACTCCTATTCTCCTGACCCTAGCTATACTGTTGGCAAGAACCGTTAGCCTGGCAACACTATATTATGCCGGCAACACAAACATGAATTTTCCATTTCAAAATAATAGCCCTCGTAATTCATTGCATAGGTAGTGTCCATGTTCATGTGTTACTAAAATTTGTCTTTTGTTGGATAAAACAGATTCTAGAGAATGTTTTTGAAATTTAATCGTGTTTTCACCTGAGACTAGTGGTGCAACGGATCGTCATTGATCCGTGATCCGTTCGGATCAATATCTTCGGTTCGGGACACACGTGATCCGCGGATTGATTACTGAAATAAAAAAGTTTTGCGCATGTTCAGTCCGCTCACAGCATGGTCATGGCGAGCGGAGAAACGGAGGAGCTTGGACGTCCCGCGTCATTTAAATCCCCTGTATGGGA
>JACXGM010004438.1:0-38049 GCA_016801145.1 Umbra pygmaea | reverse complement strand
GAACAACACTCAGCATGTCAACTGGAGAGTGATACTTCAGCTTGGACAGGTGGTAGTCTTTCTTATAGTTCCTCTCACTCTGCATCCTGGCCACATTCATGTAGTTTACTAGCAAGGGGTCATCCTGAATACTGCGGGCGCCGATATGTTTGCCTTTTCCCTTCACATATTCTTTCTTGTATTGGATCTGCAAGGAAGAGAAGAATCTGATAATGTGACCGTATTAAACTCAGGAATATTGTGGTTTACTACATACTTTGCCCAGTCATATGTTGCGTACGTACATCACTGGCGATATGTCTCCCGTGTTTAGCGTGGATGACAGAGATGGCATCTGGCCGCAAGTCGTATCCCTTTGCAATGGTTTCCTCCCAACTTTGCTTGTAGTAGTTCTGGAAAAAAATATATAAAAACATAAATAAATACACATATTTTTCAGGAAATGCACACCCAAGAAGGGTAAATTGTAACAGAATTGGTTCTTCAAATAAAGAAAATAGAGCACTTTAATAAGGAAGTGGTCTTGGTAAAGCACACCTTGCTGATGTTGTAGGCGTTGCATCTGGCCTGAAGGAACTGGGGGTCGTTGTGGGGAAGAGAGTATTTCTGGTGGATCTCCTCAAGACCCTTTTTGTAGTGAAGCTACACATGGAAGAATACAAAGAAAAATGAGTTCATGTAAATTATTTTTAAAAAATAATAAAAAATATGTCTCTTCCAGGTTTTTTTTTTACATTTAAGTCGTTAAGCACATGCTATTAGCCGAGATGAAATGTATATGTAACCTCTGTGATAGAATATGTACAGTACCATTGAAAGGTTTGGACACACCCATTCACTTCTGACTGGTACTGTATATGGAAACTACTGCCAGCATTACACTAAGTAACAGGCAAAAGTACTCACGTCACTTCTTATCAGCTGGTTGACCTTCGCCTGCATCATGACAGGGTGGTCAGCAATGGAGGTGAATCGGATGGTGTCTGGGTGCTGACGGTACTTTCTCTGGTGAGGAAGAAAACAGGAATGAATATTATGTCGAATCAGATAAAACTAATCTGTTATCGTTACTGTTAGAGTCCTGGAGAGTATGTCGTCGTGCATATGCAATTCATGATATCAGATAAACAGGAAACAAACTAGACCATGTTGTGGTTTAGCTACCTCGTTCAGGATGTCTCCAGCTTTCTTGACCTTCTCTACATCTAGGGAGCCATAGGGTATCCAACCAGAGCCCTGGGTGAAGCTTTTGTATTCTGACCGGTAGTCATTCTGCAGTGAGTGGAAAAAGAAATGTTGAGAGTTACATTCATTAAACTCGCCAACGAAATTGAGCAACCAATCAATTAACCACCAAGTGGATGAGAGTTAAACCAAACTATGAAATACATTCGGGCTGCAAGGTGGCCCAGTGTTTAGGGCATCTGACTGGCGTATAAAGGTTTCCTGGTTCTAAACCCCAACTAAGCAAAGCACTGATGTTCTGTTCGTAAGCAGGATCGTTAACACTAGTTCCTCCCGTCCCACCAGGTTGGCGTTACAGATAAAAATGAGTTCTTCATCAACTACTGATGAATTTAACTCATTCAACAAATATTGTCAACCAATAAAAAAATAACACATATCATTAATATCAATTTCATATTCCTCTTATTGATAAGATCAAATATTATGGGTGTTCTTACGTCACTCTGAATGATATTGGCCTTCTTGGCTAGTTCCAGAAGAATGGCGTCATGGGGCAGGAAGTAGCGGTTTTGGATTTTTTTGTAGCCAATCATGCTGGCAATACCCTGGGACTTCTTTGCCAGGGTGTTAGCCATCATGTCTATGGTGGTAACGTACTTGGTTTTTGTCTTCTCATAGTTCTTCTTGTACTCGCGCTGTGGAAAACGTTCGAGAGGATAAGATTGTGAGATGGGACCATCCTATACAGCATTATGTAAATACTCACTGAGTCACACTGAGCCTTGACAGCGATTTATCACTGACACAAACCTTTCTCAATCTGTTCCATGCCAATGCTGAGTGGAACTGACTTTCATAGGTCAACTTGAAATTATATTATTTGAAATTTTGCAACATTAGGCTAGCAGGTTAAATAATAGTATATTCTGTAGTCTACGTGCTGCTTACTTCGCTCTGCATTTTGGCCACGTGCATTGAATGCATCAGCTTGGGGTCATCGAGGATGCTTAGAGCACCCACCATTTTCCCCTTGTTCTTCTCAAACTCTTTCTTGTATTTGATCTGAGGGAAAAGATCATATTAAGACCTGTACCGTAGAGTATATCAAAGGAAACGGCATTTATCGTAATATACAAATATATGACATTTATATTTGTATGTTGACGGATGCATACTCACATCACTGGCAATGTTTGTGTGGGCACGGGCAGCGAGTATGGAGATTGCATCGCCTTTGACCTCAAACTGCTTGGCTTTTTTCTTCTCCCAATCATACTTGTAACAATTCTGCACAAATAAAAAGAAAAATTCAGATTACATAATATTGTGGCAATGAAAAGTGGCTGGTATACAAAGATATCAATAGAAGCACATAATTTTCACATTAAGTGCATTGAAAATACTATCTACATTTACAGAATGATCAACAGAAAAATACTCACGTCACTAAGGTTATATGCGTTAACTCTGGACTGGATAAAGAAGGGGTAATCAGGAGGCAGGGCACACTTAAACTTATCCAACTCATACGCTGCATGGTAGTTGAGCTGTAAAAGAATGGCAGAACCACGTAAATATCTACATGAAAATAAAGTGAAATACTTGAGAATGTCAATGGGTTACTGGCATAGCTTTAAAGCTGTTTAGATCTATGGTGCCTCCCTGTGGAGAAAAGGAGTACTACAGTGTTTATTCCAAACCACTTGGGGGCAGTCTTCTCTGTAAAGAATTGGTTTCAGAGTTGTCTCTCAAAGCGGTCATTCCCCTAACTAGGAGCAGGGGTTATTTTCCGCAGACTGAACACATGTTGCTATTAATAATACAGAGAGAGTGAGAAAGCTCACTCTGGTTTCCATGGCGTCTGCATGAAGACAGCTGGGTTATGTGCTATGTATTGAATGAGCACATTTTTAGTTTCTAGCTATCAAGAACCTTTAAAGTCATAGAAACAGCTAATTCAGATTCTTTCTGGGACATTCATATCATATAAAAAGTTGTTCAGTTGAGGTAAAAAACATGTCCTTTTCAAGAGGGGCAGACAGATGTCAATTAACACTTCAATTAGATATATTGTACAATTTAATACTCACATCACTCAGCTGTTTGGCGTTGACGGCAGCTTGCACTTGAACAGGTGAGTCCGTTACTTGCGTGAATTTAACTGTGGCTGGGTGTTGACGGTATACTTTCTGTTACAGAGAAAAACACGAAATGTTTTAAATTATACCACATTATAGTAAATAATGAGCATGTTATCTTCATTGGCAATTTTAAATTAAAAGACCTCATCCAAGCTAATCGAAGAGCAAATATTTCAAATGTCTTGAAAGGGCAGACGTACATCTTGACACTGCTTTAGTTTCTTGGTAGCTTCATATTCTGGTGTCACGGTCTGAGGAAAGTAACATCTCGATTTCATGTCCTCATAATCCTCTTTGTAATTTTGCTGAAAGACAAAAAAAAGAGGTGGTTACTTCCTAATCTTTGAGAGTGGGCTGGCCTGTCATACTGGAACAACACAATGTGGACATCCCAAATGGCAAGCTATATACTCCTTTTGAGTAGTCATATGAGCCCTAGATATAAGTAGTCTAGTATATGGGTACCTGGATGCAAATACAAACACAACCAATGTCTTACTCTTAGCCATTCATAAGGGAAAACAAACAAATGACTCACTTCGTTCTTTATTTCTTCCATTTTCTTGCAGTGAAGCATGTAAATATCCTCGTAGCTTCCAATATAGTGGCCCTTCACTTCTTTATCATACTTGTCTTTGTAATGTGCCTTTAAAAGAAGACAAAGATTAAACTATTTAGAAGAACCACTTCAATTTATTTTTCAAGCTCTTTGCTGCCATTTGAAAAAGTAACCAGAACAAAAAGCATATTGATAAAGTATCATGAACATAATCATTAAAGACAATGAATAGAATACTGAC
The DNA here is from genome assembly GCA_016801145.1 of Umbra pygmaea. Taxonomy (NCBI): domain Eukaryota; kingdom Metazoa; phylum Chordata; class Actinopteri; order Esociformes; family Umbridae; genus Umbra; species Umbra pygmaea. The sequence continues at coordinate 33,920 of JACXGM010004438.1, read as the reverse complement.
GTTACTGAACCGTTTTAAAACAGAATCCATATGGAACTTGGGTGTGTCACAGTAATTGATACTGGACCCTCTTGATTTTTCATAGCTGGCTTTATATACTTTCTGCAAAAGAACACAGGACAAATGTTTAACACAAAATACTCTCAAAGGGTAATTTTTCTCAAATATAAGATCAAAAATTGGTTGGAATTGAAATTCTTCTAAATCTGAATTTATTTGGATTTAATTATTAAATGTAAGACAGTATATGGCTAATTATATCCCAGATTGTAAATAACTACAGTAATACGTGAGGTTACACCCAGGAGCGTTGGACTGGGGGTAAAACCAATACTGATTACCAGGGCCCAAGGGGAGAGAGGGCCCTTGAAAAGTCTGGAATAAATTTTATATATCATGGGGGCCCATCAGGACTGCCTATGCATAGGGCCCAGGATCTTGTGCTATAACCGTGGTTACACCTTCCGTGGGTTAACAACAGTACAACACATGGGCCCTCGTTTTCATCACTTGATTCCATTTGAAGTGACTGTGACTCATTTCTTGACTTAAAGGAGCTATTTGTAGAATTCCAGCCATAACAACATGTCTTTCTCTTTCAGCTGAGCAGATTACAAACGCTGTGAAAACTGTGTCTTGATGTAAAGAAATATCTGTATATCAGATAACGATTCCCTAAACCATGCAATGTGTAATGAACACACACAAAAGCACATCCTAAAATGCAAGTGATATTAAAGACAGACCAGTGCGTGTGCTTTGACAAACACTGTAAAAGCACAACTCATTGAAATTTGTGTTCAATGGCAAAATATGCACTGCATAATGTAGGAAATCATTGTCCCATCTACACTGCTGTCTATTTTGTAAAATTATGATGAAATCAATTTTCTACAGATTTTGGAAGCTGATCACTGAAAGAGAAATTATTTCTGGTTTCACTGCATGAAATTCTACACAGTGCAGAAATATGCTGTGAAATCAAGCTTTAATTGTATAGAATACTGTAGAAACTGTTATCAAACATGGGATATTGAATGCTTTTCTATAACTAATAGGTCAGCAGATCTGACTGGTAACGTTTAAATCCCCCAGCCGACAAGCTGTCCTTGAGCAAGACAAACAGTCCTAATTTCTCCTGAACGTCGCTTTAGATAAGAGCATCTGCTAAATGTAACTGTAAGGGGTGCCTCTCCTAGAAAAGATGTGATTACATTCCTGTAACGTCTGTCTATTTGAGTAGGCCGACACCTGTTTGGGACACTGGTTCATCATCCTAAACTTAAACACCTACGTCACTCAAGATGGTGCCAGCGTATCTCATCTGGGTGAGCAGGGGGTTGTCAGTGGCTGGGAGAACGTTGTAGTCGGCCACCGCTTTGTTCTTCTCATAGTCCTTCTTGTATTTTAACTGTGGAGAGAGCAATAGGATAGGTATGGTTTTCTGTGAGACATTTATTCATGGAAAGGTTAAATCAATTACAAACCATCAAGGAAGTTTTTAAATAAAAACTTTGTTGGTATGTGGATGAATCTGCAGATTAAAGAGTGACTCATTTTGGTTGTTATAAGACATTGACTCCAAAAAAGGATTATTTTCCACCTACGGTATAGCATAAATGTATTTATCCACTGCTTGTTATGACAGTGATTTGTGTTTTCTGATTGTGGGTAGGGAACTCGTGTGGGCACGTCCTGATGTCTGCGTGACAAAAGAGTCACGGCGTTGACTCACGCTCTGCTTGGAGCTAGAGGTCAACTCAGTGTCGTGTGTTTCTCTGCTTGCTGCCTCGTAAGACAGCTCTTTAAAAACACACTCAGCCAGCTCTGACTGATCTCGTTTCTTTTCTCTAAAACAAGCCGCAGAGGACTGGGACATTGATTAGCCGGTTGGCTTGGTGTGGGTGTTTTTCTCCATGTTCTTTCTTTGATGATCTCAGACTCACCGAGCTAGCAGCGTGACCAGCCTTCTTGTGCTGTTTATACTCTGGCGTCTCGGTTTGCATAAAATATATTTGGTCTTTGATGTCCTCGTACGCAGCCGTGTATTTTTTCTGGAATAAGATTAAAGGGGTTAAATACAGCTCTTAAACATTATTTACATTTTTACATTTGACTAATTTAGCAGACATTCTAATTCAGAGCAATTTACAGCAATTACAGACACATACCTTCGAGCAACTTAGGGTAAAGTGCCTTGTTCAAGGACACAATGACATTTGACCAAGTCCGGAATCAAACCAGCAACCTTTTGACTACAAGTCTGACTCTTTAAACACTTAGGCATCTGACTTAGGCATCTGACACATATTGCAATGCCAGTAGCTATCATAATGTTATGCGATAGTGCGCTTACATCACTAATGTTGTCCATGGCCATCCTTCCAACAGCCACATCAAAGTAGGGTGTCTCGCACCACTGGCCCTTGACATTCTTGTTGTAGTCCTCACGGTACTTCAGCTGTTAAAGAAAAGTGTGTGTGAGTCAACAGGGACACTTAATATTTAACAAAAGAAGCTTTGTCTTAATAGCTGCAGCACTAAGATAGCAATCGTGAAGTCTTCAAAATGTTACCCACGTAAACTTTGTTTAAAAACGGAATGATATTAATGATATCGACGGATGCTGACGGGGCAGGGGATTTTGGGCGGGGCAGGGGATTTCCATAATCTCAGGCTATTGTCAGTCATTGCTCCAGCCCTGTCTGCCAGACCAGAGCTACCTCTTTCCAATAATATCAGGGAGCAGGTGGCTGACATGTTTCTGTGTCTCCCAGCGACAGGACAACAGTGCTGGGGACAGCAGGGCTCGGAGGGGTGTCGTCTGGTCCTCAATGTCAGTCTCAGTAGCTTAGAGCTATGACAGTGATTCTCTCAAAGTTCTAAATGATAACTCTGTCAAGAAATATGAGTGACAGCTGGACGCAATGACAAACAACTTGTTGATGAATAACTGTGTAACAACACTCACGTCGCTAAGCTGCTCAAAGTTTTTCTTGGCCAGCTCCATATCAGGAGGCACAGCCAGAGAGGTGTACTTTGCTGTACGTTCAACGTGACCCTTCTTATACAGGACCTGTGGGACAGGAAGGAAACAGTGAACACAACAGTCTGTTAATGGCTGGTGGTAAAATTAACCTGCATTTAAAAAAATAACATTTGTTTTTAAAGGTGTGTAAAGGTGCTATTTGTAGAATTTGCCATAAACTTTCTCCATCCAGTTGACTAGCTTACAAACGCTGTAAAACATTTTAAAAATACCCAAATCAATATTGGATTATTATTCCCTAGAATATGCAGTGCTTTGCAACACAATTTTCTATTTCATTAAAATAATATTCGACAACTTTAGGAAGATGGTCACTGGAAGAGAAAGAAGTTCTGTTTTCACAAAATTCAACAGTGTATGTTTATCCTTTTGTAGTTAAATTTAGATTAGAATATTATTTTACAAAATATAGTCGGAAGACTCACATCACTTAGGTCCGCTTGAGCCTTGGCCACCCTGCGGAGCTCCGGAGAATCACTGTAGGGATAGCACATGGTCTTGTCCTCGTCCCAGTCCTCTGTGTAATGTTTCTGATCACACAGGGAAAGAACGGGACAGATTGAAGGAACTGCATCGGCTTGAATATATAAACACAAACTAATTATTCGATGTAAAGGCCTTGAAAAATATGCACAAAAATATACACAATGCAATTCATCAGTCTGGGAGAAGTGTTTAACTGCAGGTTACAGTTTTATGCTCCTCTGAAAGAAGAGTTCAGGGTTAAGGTACATTGCTTAGACTAGTCTTCAGGATGAAGGTACCTTGCTGTAGTTGGCAGCGTTCTTGACAGCCAGAACCAGCTCAGGTGCGTCAGGGGGAAGCAGGTACTTGTCCTTTGTCTCGTCCCACTTAGCCCGGTATAAAACCTTGCTGATCAGCTCAGAAACATGCTTGACATGGGCGATTTCTCTGGCCTCCCCATCGTACAAACTGGTCACTCTGATTTTATTGCCTTCCATTCGGTACTTCACCTTGTAGCATCAACGAGTTGTGTCAATTTGACAAAAGGTATTTTAGATTAGAGGTTAAAATACAGTGCTTACAGAAAAACATCATACCCTGTCAAAATCCTTACCTTTTGTCACACCCTGGAAATTAAAATAAATTGAATCTAACTTTTGCCAGCTGTATTTACACATTATAACCCTCAACATCAAAGTAAAAATAACATTTACAAAAATTCTGAACAATTATTAAACATGTAATTATTGAAATACCAGGTTTGGAAAAGTGATCAGCCCCTTAGAATAACCATTATATAAACTTGCTCAAGTACAACCAGTCACTTTCCAGATCACACACTATGCTAATTGCCCCTCAGATGACATGAATTTTATTGGTTTTGATTACTTAATTTGAGAACCGGTTGTTCAATGCTTGAAAAAATGGATTCGGGACAAAGTTGTGGAAAGGCACAAGTTAGGAGAAGGATACAAAAAGATTTCAAAGGCTTTAACTAACCCTCTGAGTACTGTTCAGAGCATTTATTAAGAAGTGGAAAGCATATGGCACCACCAACACCTTGCCTTAGATCGGGCCATCCCTCCAAACTGGATGACTGAGCCAGAAGGACATTGATCAGGAAAGCTACCAAGAGGCCAATGGCAACTTTAAAGGACTTTCAAGTTCTTATGGCTCATATTGGTAGGTTTGTGCATGTGACCACAATCTCACAAGCTTTACACAAAACTAGTCTTTATGGCAGGGTGGCAGTAAAGAAGCCTCTTCTGAGAAAGGGCCACACTGAGTCTCATTTGCACTTTGCAATAAACACTTTGAAGATTCTAATGCCACGTGGCAAAAGGTTTTATGGTCAGATGAGACCAAGATTGAACTTTTTTGACTGGACTGCAAGTGTTATCTTTGGCGAAAACCAAACACGGCCCACCGCCCAAAACACACGATACCTAGTGTAAAGCATGTTGGCGGCAACATTATTTTGTGGGGGTGTTGCTCTTCAGTGGGGACTGGGCAATTGGTCAGGATTGAGGGGGAAATGGATGCTACCCAAATTCTTGAAGAAAACTGCTAGACAGCTGAAGATGTGCAGGTGGTTCACCTTCCAGCATGACAATGACCCTAAACACACCACCAAAAAAACTATGCAGTGGCTGAAAGATCGGAAGATGAATGTCCTTGAGTGGCCAAGTCAAAGCCCTGACCTAAATCCAATTGAAAATCTGTGCATAGACTTGAAGACAGCAGTCAGTCGCTTCTCACCACGACATTTGACTGAACTTGAACAATTCTGCAGGTAAGAATGGCAAATATTCCATAATCTAGGTGCGCAAAGCTAATAAAGACATATCCAAACAGACAGATGGTTGTAATTAAAGCAAAAGGTGCTCTACGAAGTATTACATCTTGGGACTGATCACTAATATCAGTCCCAAGATGTAATACTTGATCACTGATAACTCTGTTAATTTGTTTTACATTTCCGAACTGTTGCCTTTTTATGTCACTTGAATGTTTTAAGGCAGAATGTGTAAATAAAGCTGGAACAAAAAAATACATAGAGATTTTGATTTCAGACTAGGACAAAAATGTTACTGTTTCAAAGGTGTATGGTGATTTTCTCTAGGCACTTTATATGATTTCTATCAGATAACTGGTATGCAGTATACCTCTGAAAGCTGCTCCTGAGCCTTTTTAATCCTGATCATCTCAGGGGTATCAACTGAGATAGCATAGGGTTGGCCTTTAGCATTGTCATAGGCTTCACGGTACTTATTCTGTTATGGACACAGGAACAGAATGAGTTTCAATTGAAACTCTGGTGAGAATGAACTTCTGGGGAGTGAAAAAGCATTGACCTGCATTGTCAAGTCAGACAAAAGGAAACAGAATAGGTGAACTATCTTGACAAGAAAAAGACATTTCAAAAAGTGTTTTGTGCTATAATGAACATGACGTTGTCATAACGGCCTTGCTTACATGGGAGAACAGGTCCATCATCTTCTGGCTGTGGGCCAGGTAAGGAGTCATGAACTTGGAGGTGTCCACCTTTACCTTCTTCTTGACCCTCCTGACAGGAACACCATGCTAAGAAACACAGGGAAAGGCTGTTCATTGTGGTTGTTGTTCCTTTATGACAGGTAAACAGGCCAGACATACTGTATGTAGCAACTTGTAGTTTACAAGAAATTAATGTACAGTAGGTGTGGGGCTTGTGAGAAAACACTAAGGGGCTTGTGAGGCAACATTTTATATACAGTAATCAAATGTATATCTTGAAACATTAACATAAACTACAGTTTAATCGTCATAACTAAAGGGGCACGTGTGTGAAAGAAACACTGTCTTCGAGCTAGCTCATGCTAGTCTACAAGCAAGTAACTTACCTGTAGGAATTTGATGCAATGGCTGCTATGAAATGATAAGCTACTAATAGTGTTATCTTACTGTAGTCAAAGCAATAGAGGTATAGATTAGATCATTCTGAATGGAGTTAACACACTGGGATCGTACGTATCAAGGAATTGGTTAGGCCAGATGTCAAGACAGATTAGGGTTAAAAGAAAAAACAAAGAGGCTTAACAAAGGACATTAGAAGAGACTGTGTAGGTAGGACAGGATGAAAATGTGCCATGTTGGGAAAAGCAGGGGAGGGGCCAATCAAGAAGCATGAGACACACACCTCCCTACATGAGGGCTATTTCATTATTCTTTATAAAGATGCTCACTAGACTTAGAGAGCAAAATTTGCATAAAGTCATGATTTGTGAATTACCCAAACAATCAACGTTTTGTTTTGGAACTCACTTTTAGAATCCACAAAAATGTCCTTCTCAACTTTTCTCGACTAAATTGTGAATTGTTAAACAATGGAGTTTGTTTAATAATCCATGGTTACACACACACACACACTTAAGTAGTATCCTTTTTTTATTCAGTGGAATAACCCCCATACTGTAGCATGCAAGCTCTAGCTGAGCTGCTTGAGCCGTTTCTTTCCAGTGCTGTCATCTAGCTGTTGCTTTACCTCCGCTGCCACTTGACTTGAGCTCTGGTGAGAAGTGGTCGAAGTCACCGTCTCCTCATAATACTACAAATATAGGAGCAACTCGCTTGTTTCACAATTGCAATGACACGTAATAGGAAGACATAACACATTTAATGGATTTTCCCCAGCTCTGGTGTGATAATTCCCTGATCTCTGACACTTTTAGAGGACATGTAACAACATTACCGAGCTGTATTACCGTATATTACTGTATATTTAAATTGGCTATTTGTTGTCATTTAGCAGCCATGTGCTATTAACCAGAGCCACTAACAGTAATGAAGGCCTTTTTTCACAAAGTGTTGCTGCAATAGTTATTCCCACGTATTGCTCTGTATTGTCACCACAAGAACAGTAGCTAAGTCCAACATAAAGGCCTCAGCGCAAACATTCAAAGTTCACCAAAAGCTTTCACAATTACAATAATGATATCATAATTAGATTACAAAAGGTCCCAACCATAGAAATAGAATGGATAGGAAGGCCAATTCAAATCAATGTAGCAGAATGGTCAGAGCGGCAGCAATTTTTATGTGTACCATTCCATTGCAAAGATCTAGTGGGCTACTTCCGCATTAAACTGATTTGCGTTTTGTCACCGTGGCAACTAATAACAATCGCCATTTTGTTGTGTACTAATCGAATGACCACGCCAAGCAGTTCAAAGGCCTTTCTATCCATTCTATTTCTATGGTCCCAACTATCTTAGATCTCTCAAGTGACTTTGAACGTGCCCTGTTGGAGCCTGGAATATGCTGTGATTAGCGCAGTGTAATGAAGCCTGTACTCCTGGGAGAGGAGAAGCAGACGGGCCTTTAATAACCGTGATGTGACTGTCCCCTGCCTACATTAGACTAAAGTAGGCTGACTGGCAATACCTGAGAATATATTTACCCTCACATGATCTCACTGCTTTTATTGTTGGTTAATCCATTTATAAACCTGTTTTTATAGCCACTGTAATTCACAATATCTACTAGACAGATAAAACTGCTTAAAAAAGTGATTACACAAATAAAGCTCCCTAATATTATCTTTAATCCGATAGAACTGCTGCAATAGTCAATACAAAAAACAGATCATGTTCTGTTTTTTATTTCTTATTGCATTAAAAGGTATCATTTTTTTTACTTTTCAAATTATTAGGATGTGGACATTCAACTTTCAACATCATTTGGCCTAATCTTAAACAATACCTGAACAGCCTGTGTCTAACTTCAAACATGACAAAATTATAGTCAGTGAAATCTGTGAGTCACAAATGAGGCCAAACGCTTTATACTTTTTGAGGCAGTCATTGCCATAGCACTAATACGCAAGTCACAGCACTGTGAATACTGTTTACAATCTAGTTAGTCCTTTCTAGAAAACCTTGAACTTACATTCAGAACAGGCATCATTATCATGACACATCATACAAACCGCCTACTGTGCCGCTGAAAGACCAGAGCTGGGGAAAAACATCTCAAACGTTTGAAACAACAGTAGTGAAAGGCTGTTTTCTGACTCTACAAGACTGGAGGAGAATCATACGGTAGTGAACACCCACACACACACTGCAGTTGGGTCCCAACACGTTTAACTCATTCAATAAGGCAATGAAGGACAGAGAAGTGTTCGAAACTGCTAGCTTGACCCTAGATCAGTTTGGTTTTGTGCGCCAGTTAAAAAACAACACCACAAAGAGATCTGAAATCAGGCTAAAAATATTTTAGGCTAAGATCTGCCTTCCAAGTATATTCGGCTGAAAGCACATTCGATGAGTGTGACACTTTCAAACCCAAAGGCCATCCACAAGGAGATTATGTGTAGTTTACAGCAGGCAGCACAGCCCTTCTCGTTCCCTTCCCCCCTCCTTGCCTGCCAGTCTACATTTGATGTCCACAGCTAAATTTGTATCTCCTGGACGGACTTGTCCTGAGAGCTTTTAACAGCCACAGATCAGTCAATGTATCTCTTACTGGGAGAAAAATATATTGCAAAGGTTTAAATTAATGTTTTCTTAAACCTAATCAACATAGCAAAAAAAATGTACAGTGTCCCGGAGAATAATTGCCTACTTGGTGCAAATAAGCCAAGAACATTATAAGGCTATGAAAATCATCATTGCTTGATCTCAATCTTATAATATCAGAAAACTCTACCCTTTAAATTAGGTCGAAGAAAAAAAAGATTCTCAAATAAGAAATAAGAAATGTGTTTGGAGTTATTGGCTGCATTAGGAATTCCTATTAACCAAATCTAACAGACGTCTCTTCCCAGTACACATAGATTTATATATTCTAAAACTCAACTGAATCATTAGGACATGTTAATCCATGACATCATGGTTCAACTGGGGTATAAATATGAGATGACACTCATGCCAAACTCCCTTAGCAAACTATCAACATACGATCAGAGAAAACTAATTAAACAAGACAGTGTGTTGACCAGAGATGCCACAAGTTAGTGTAATAGATTACTTTTCTGGGTTGGGCTGAGTTTACAACTTTTGGGAAGTTCCTCAGTAAGACCCTATTGACCAGGTAGAAGAAGTTTATAACTTACTAGTGATCTATGAAAAACTAAAACATGACTTTACAGTAAAAAAAGTTATAATTTGACAGGAAATCCACTGTAAAGGTTTACATTGTTTTACCTTCAATTGGAACAATGGGAAACATTCTAAAATGACGGAACTTCTTTTATCTGGTCATCAGGGTCGTACTGAGGAACGTCCCATAAGTTGTGAACTCAGCCCAACCCAGAAAAGTAATCTATTCCACTAACGTTTAGCATCTCTGGTGTTGACCCCCTTCAATAAGGCAACAGCTATAAAAACAGTTATAGCTACATGCATAAAAAAATACAACTCCATTATTAGGGAAATCATTACCGGTACACTTTAAATCAATTGGATCTATGATGAATCTGCCCGATGTGGTAAAGAGCATGTTTCAGGAGGTACTCATTTTTCCAAAGATCACAGTGGAATAATTGCCAAAGAAAAGGTCTTGGGGTCACCAAGCATCCAAAACAAAAAATAGATGCCACCTCTTTCCAAAAGAAAGCCTCTACTTTCAAATGGACAAGACACGTGACCATATTCCTTAGTTCCATCCAAAGTTCCAATGATGTTTCGCAAATTCTATTCTCTACTTCTCAACAGTATTAATGCTAATTCCTTTGCAGAGAGTATAGAGAATAAGATGTCCAAATATCTTGTTCATAAATTATGTGGAAAGTAGATACCTGTATATCCTATGAAATGCACAACTGTATGTTTCTCCCCAGTCTGTAGATCAGATAAAAGACGCCTTCTTACTATGAAATGAAACGTTATCCCTTTCATAATGTCCTCTAATGTGTACATTAGAGTGGCAGTGAAATCAGAGTGTATTAAGTCGAGAATTGTTTCTCTTTCTCCCTTACAAACGATTTACATCTTTGTATAAAAGATTGGCAAATCTCTTTGACAAGTTGATATGTTATATGGGAACCAAACAATACCTTCACAATAATAGAGGTTTTGCACCATTCGTCTATAAATTTGGAATACATTTTCAAATGTAATATTAACATATCAAAAATTTCTTCCACCTCCTTAATTAGGAAGAAATTATTTAAATTCCCCTATAAGTTATCAACGACATGATGTTTAGATTAATACAAGGCTAACTTTAGTCCTATTTCACAATGAAACAGGAGATTAAGTTATTAGCCTTCTGCTTTCACTGATAAAGTGGTTTCTCACCAAGAAACACAATCATTAGGTTAGTCGTCATCATCAGGGTTTGGGGAGCTGTCAAAACTAGGAAAGGCAGTGTGTGTTTTTGGTGATGCTAAACCACATCCAGATCTACCAGTCTGAAGCTTAACAGCTCAAGATATGTTTTATTGTGTGAAAGAGGTTTTCAACCAATATTGCACACTGTTGATGACAGACAGATTATTATCCTACTGATACTATATGCTTAAGATGAAACATTGGTCACTTTCAACAAAATGGCAGCTCCCCAAGCTTGCAGGTCATCTGTTAGGCCATCGTTCTTCAGAATGGAACATCATCCCAACATACTACACATTTTACACCAACGGTGTAAGAAATGTTATAGATGACGAATGACGATGGGCAGTTCCATTCAGTTACTATACACTATATTGCAATAAAGTGTAACCTAAAATGAATCTACAGTATCCGAGAAAAGAAATCTTCAAACTGGCTTGTCTTAATAACTAGACTTATTAGAGAAGTATGTTACTGCCATTAAAGACTGTCAGTCAATCTTATGATTACAGTGTTTGGTTTGGTAAAGTTAAATTTTTATATGAAGTCATATCAAGTTAAATGTGTTCGGTCAATTTAAACTGTTATCTGCTTAAGTATAATAGTCGTGTGAACAAAGGGTGTGCTCACGTTTTATGTTTATAACCTGGCATTAAAATGGCCAGGAAATGAGCGTGGCAGGTGTTTTAATTTTAATTGCTGGTCCCTGGCCTAATTTACAATTCTCTTGTCTGTCCTGGGCTGTCCATGACTCCAGCTAGCATTTAGGGGAATGGCTGTCCTTCTGAAACAGGATCTAACCCTGCTCACAGCACTGAGATGCCTGAGATCCTTAACTGCTGACTGGAGTGGTATCAAAAGTGAGCTGACTATTCATAGGGACTAAGTAAAGTCAGCCACTGAGCCAGCAGACCCAGCAGTAAAGGACCATGGGATGCCCACTGGTGTTATAGAACTCTGAGTTTAAAACAGAGGGTTTGGAATACGTTTGAGGTTCTAAACTGTGGCCTAGTACATTTGTATAAGTGTTTGTTTTGTTTTTTCAGTTACAATTTAACTCATATTTAGGGGCTTGTGTGTATGGTTCTACTGTCAAACCCAGCAATAGTATGTGTGTCTAAAATAAAAATGGTGTTTTGTGTAGATCTTTCCAAAAATATTGACTTACCTCAATCTCCTCTTCCTCAAACTCATCAATATCTTCATTCTCATCCATGATGATGCTGTTTCTTTTTTATATACCTAAAATGAATTACATCATCAGGGTTTAAACTTCTTAAGTACCTTTCAGGTAACTATGGTTTAGAATGTACACGCAAAATTAATCCATAACGGGTACTTTACTAGTTCATTACTAGTACAGGGTGGTTCACAGTTCATAGTTCATTACTAGTACAGGGTGGTTCACAGTTCATAGTTCATAACTAGTACAGGGTGGTTCACAGTTCATAACTAGTACAGGGTGGTTCACAGTTCATAACTAGTACAGGGTGGTTCACAGTTCATAACTAGTACAGGGTGGTTCACAGTTCATAACTAGTACAGGGTGGTTTCTTAAACAGAGGCTGAAGGAGCACATTAACAGACATGTTTAAGAACCAACTTTGCAGTCTAGTCAATGTAAAACACAAAAGCTGTAGACATGAAGGGAAGAAAACACTAGAAATCTTTCACACAAAGTACAAAATATGCACAAAATGGATGGAACAATTCTAAACAAAGTGCCGTACCCTTGAAATATTCCTGTAGTATTTCCAGCAACTAGAAAAGAAAGCTGCTCTCTTGCCATCCACTAGGGTCCCAAACTGATATTCCACTTTGCGTGTTTGCCTTCAAGCCTGGAAAAATAAACAGATGAGCCTCACAAATGTACACCTAATATGATCTACCCCGACCAGATCGGATAAAGCTCAGGTACAGCTGAGAAGTGCCTACGGGCCAAGCTGAATTGGAATTCTCTTTTTCCAGGCCTGTAGGCTTTGGTGCGTTTGACACCCAAACCCCCCTAAAGCAGTACTGCGCCTCCTGGCTGATAGGTTGGGACAGCTGCCCACCTAGCACTCCAGCTATTTCTCATGTAAGCTAATGCCACAACCTGATTGGCTGGCTTTGTTTAGCTAACGAAACCCCAATGCCTTCTGAGGATGCAGGTTAAATATAGGATCACAGTAATAACTACCCTTTTTTAGTGCTCCACTCCCAAAGTTTCATATAGAAAATGTAATTCCCAATGAAAAATGACTTAAAAGGTAAAACGGAAGACGTTGGGGAAGATGCAACAAACTGGTGGTGCATTTAAAGGTGTCCCATTGGCCTGTTGCTCTCTGGAGGTCCAATGCTGCTTTAACGAGCACACAGCCTGAAAATCGGTCTTATTCCTTCATTAGCTATCCACAAGCAATTTGATTGCAGCAGAAGACAACATTTTCTGACAAAAAAGTCCCCAAAAAATGCCATGCATAGGGTGTGCTGGAGGAAGAAAGGAAGGAATATGTTCAGTTTCTTTTTCTTTCTTTTAGCTTACCAGTTTACTTTTGAGTTTAATCGTTTCCCAAGCCGCCACAGAGCCTCCCCAACTTCCCTCCACAGAAGCGATGGGTGACAGCTAACATTTGCAGCAGCACCCTGGTTATCATGTGGTCCAAACAGCCAATCAGAGGCTGATCATCTCAGGTTGCAATATCTAAATATACCTAAGTGATCCCTTTAGAAAATAGCACCTGTTCAGTAATGTATGAGAGAATGATGCATCTGTGAGGAAGGGGTTGGAAGGTAAAGAGCGTGAAAAGAGAATTAGGAAAGTCTAAATACCTTTACACCTAGGACGTTGGTGAGGTAATCCACCTTCCCACTTGTAGGGGAAGTGGGCTCTGGCAATGCTAATCTACGATAAATTTTACACTTTAAACAACAACAAATATGATTTTGATTTTAAGTCATCACTTCTGAGACAATATATATGGCCTCCAGAGACTGGTACTGTAGTTGTTTGGAGGTTACTGGAGACACTTTGAAACTGGTCATGTGATAACTTACACTTTCCCCACGTCTGGACCAGAGTGAAAACTTAAAGGACCACTTCATTTGAAGGAAAATAAATCCACCACCAATCATAAATTAATATGCACCATAAATAAATTGAGCATTAGATGTGACTATTCCCTCGAAACAAATTATTAATAGGTCCAGCAAAATCCATACATATATTCTTCCATCATGTCATTATGGTTTGTGGTGTTATCATCACGGGTCATGTTTCCAGATTTTTCCAAAGTTTTCCTATCATTCAGTTCTCTCTCGTGTGCACTCTCCCCTTCTTTCCTTCACCATCCCTGATCTGAAGCAACAGGTCAGGTTAAAGCAACATGGTGGATACCTATAATGTATGGACTTGCATCCTATGTTGCTAACTAACTAATATATTAGAGAAGGCAGGGGTGGACTGGAAGTCCCTCTATCTACATCTCCTCAGGACTCCAGAACTGACAGCTGCTGTCTCACTTCATCATCTGACCAGACTGATGAACAGATAAACACTGTTCAGAGACTACAGACTACAGATTACAGATACAGTGGAAGTACAGTGGGGGCATAGTTTTTTGTGTTCTGGGGGAAAACAAACCCAAATCACCAACCGTTTGTGGGCTGGATTCAAACTCACACCAAAAATCTAAGGAAACAATTGAAATTACAGGCTGTTCCAACTTGCATGAATTTCATTACGGCAACTCATAATGTGACTCGTAGTAGTGTGTATGGCCCCCACGGGCCTGTATGCACTCCTGACAACATCTGGCCATGCTCCTGATGAGACATGCATATGGTGTCCTGGGGGATCTCCTCCCAGACCTGGATCAGAGCATCAGTGAGCTCCTGGACAGTTTGTGGTGCTACTTCGTATGCACCGATACATAACGTCCCAAAAACTCAAAATTAATAACTTAAAGTTATATATATTTGTTTTATTTCATCCAGGTGGGCCGACAGAAAATAGATTTTCATTTGCACCAGCGACCTGGGCAAGATATTGGGCAGAGTTGCAAGACGACAAAGTTATACATGAAGTTACACAACAGTAAAAAGTACAGAATACAGATACTCAAGTATACAATCAATCAATCAATCAAATATATGTATATATGTGTGTGTGTGTGTGTGTGTGTGTGTGTGTGTGTGTGTGTGTGTGCGTGTGTGTGTGTGTGTGTGTACAGTTTGTGCATATTAAGTCTAAATTAGAAAGGTAGATCAGTATGTATGGAAAGTTGCAGGGCAAAGGAATAGGTAACACTCGAGCGTAACCGTGCAGATGATAGTGTGCAAATAACGTACAAGGAATAACTGATTGTGCAGATGTGCAAAATGCACCATGGGGCATAACTGTGACACTGGGGCATAAATGGGCACAGACAGCGTGTGAGTGAGGGAGGGAGGAGAGTCAGCATGTACAGTGGTCTGGCAGTAGCTCTGACAGTCGTACTATCAAAGCAGTGAGGGAAATGGTGGTCTCAAGTTTCAGAGACTTTTGTAGTTCATTCCAGCCATTAGCAACTGAGAAATGGAAGTGATGGCGGCCAAAGGAGGAATGGGCTTTTGGTTTGACCAGAGAGATGTACCTGCTTGAGCACAGAATGTGGGCGGATAACTACACTGTTGTTATTTATGTTATTTATTGTATATTTTGTGGCTGGTTGAGTGCATGGTAGATTCTTAAGCATACATTATACTATGAGCTGAGGTTCTGTGCAAATAAACAATAGCCATTTAGCTGCATAATGTATTACTGTCTCCAATGGCCTGTGGTCCAGCTCACCCCTACACGTCCGCCCAACCCTACTCAGTTCAGTCCAGTCAAAGCTCTTTTCCAGCCTATTGATACTCGGACATTTTACATTTTAGTCAGAAGCTAAAGTCTAGGCACCCTAGATTAACACATGTAGTCACAAATGTTTATTTATTGTCTTCAGCATTGGTGTGAGTGGAAAATAGCAATTTTTTGTTTTCCAAAAACTAATTTGCCAACAATAGCCATGATATTTAAAATATCGTATTTTGTTAAAGTAACATGTTTTAGACCACTTTTTGGAAGGGAAAAAAACAGGTGTAGAAGGTAATAAAATGGGCAAAGCAAAATAAAGATGAGGGTGTGGCTCATGATAGTTCAAACAATCACTTGGCAAAAGTAAACATACAGTAGCAACATGACACAAGGTGGTCATCCTGCATCAGAAAGGTCTCACAAGCAGACATCTTCTGCAGAAGGAGTTTCGAGATGTTTTTCCAAGCTCTTACGAAGAAACAGGCAAGGTTGAGGATCAGAAACGCAGTAGTTGGCTATGAAAAATGAGTGCAGCAAATGAGTATATACTACATCAAACTGATGTCCCTTTGAGATCTGAAGAATTCCAGCCCTGCTATAACCTCTGAACAGAAATAACTGGAACCCAAATACACCCTTTTACAGTCTGGAGAAGTCTTATCAGATAAGGTCTTCATGGAAGAGCAACACCAAAAATATGAGTGGGGTGCTAAAAAATGGCAGCAAGCGGCCTGGAGTGACAAGACAAAAATCAGTTTGCTCATAGAAGAGCAGAAGAGCACTGCATGGACTGTCGGTAGCCAACAGTGAGGTACGGTGGATGGTGGAGGCAGGGCCGTTTCTAACAGGGGGGCTAACACGTTTGCCTGGCAACACCATATTATGCCGGCATCACAAACTCAGATTTTCCTTTGAGAATAATAGCGCTCTCTTTAATTAATTGCAATAAAACCAGAGTTTGTCTTGCCAGCATAATATACTGTTGCCAGGCGAATGTGTTAACCTCCTTGCTAGAAATGGCCCTGGTTGGAGGCTCCCAGCAGGTCTGGGGCTGCACTTCTCCAAATTGAGTTGATAGTCTGTTTAGAATGAACGGCATGGTCAATTCTGAGAACAAGCAGATTCTCAACCATCCGAAAAGACCACCAGGGAGGCAACTGATCAGTCACAACATCATTCTGCAGCAGGATTAGCCCAATCACCGCGCCAAGTTAAACGACTATCTTCGGCAAAATTAAGAACAAGTTCTGCAACAGACAGTATGGCTTTCACAGAAGCCTGGGCTCTACAGTACAGCATTGAGACTATTTCAGATGACCTGGGGGTGTTTCAGAAAGCAGGGTTAACAAACTGAGTTGAAACCACCACTCTGGGTTGACTGACTCTGAGCTGTCAAACTCAAGAGTTGACAGTTTCAGAACAGGTGGTATCAATTAGTTCAGTCAACTCTTGAGTCGAAGCAACCCTGAGTTAAGCACTAGCATAAGGATATAAAAATCCTGCTTCAATGGAACACAACACCGTTCATCATGGCAACAGGAGAAGACTCAAACAGCCTATTTCAGCCCAGTGGAATTATAAATATTAATGGCTGCTTATGCCGGATATGAACCGACAGTTAAGCAACACCAAAGCAGCAGCAAAAGATTGTCTATGACACCGGGGACATGAAGGGGTCAATTAGAAATTATTGTATTATTTTATCTCTGAGTGTTCACCGATCTTGTGCGTCAGAGCCAGCGGGTGGTCCAGATCGTTATCATTGATGTCTTGCACGTTGATAGGAATATGAGCTATGCTGCCAATCTCACCAGCAAACCCTGAAATATATTAAATTAACTTGGTGCTTCCAAGACTCAAAACTGAATACCAAACCAATGATTGCTTTGACTGTTACATGCAATTATGTGGAGTTCTTATTTGATGTCTCTTGTCAGTCTGTGACTTGGGAGCACCACAAAACTGTACAGTAACCGTTTCAGTGCAAGGGTCACAATTCTGACAGCCCGACAGATGGTTGCCTTGGAGATATTCTCACCATTGGTGATGCTATATGCTACGCCCTAGGCGAGATTTTGGAATGACACACCCTGCCTCCACACCCTAATATCTTACCTTGACATTGTGATTAAAAATCATGACATCCCTGCCTCTACAGACAGTGGTGGGATAGATGGCTCTAGCTGAGTCTCTAAATACTGTAGGTAGAAGAGGTCTAGATGATGTCCCTCCCATGACTTTTAATAGGCAAATTGAAGAGTTTTAGAAAATATAAAGGTTACAGTTTTATGTATATTTTATAGCAGTTAGCATATACTGTACAGCATACAATGGAGTGTAACATCTAATTAAAACAACTACCCCATTTTCAGAAAACATTCAAAACACTATATTTTCAAAGAAAAACTAAAATAGTTACATAGCCACAACTCCTTTGGGCTATATGGTTATTATGTTTATTACTTGTATAATAACTAATTCATTGATTAGAATGCATTTCTATTCAGGTTTGTGGTGGTTTCTCCTGGCTTTATGAAATTATACTGTATGCACTTGCTCGGGATAAGATGTAATATGTAAATGAATAACTAGCAAACAGTTAACAATATTACAATTGAAATGGTTTAGGCCTATATATAAGCCCACTGCATAGAATCGCTGTGCCATGTCAAAAGAAATGTATCTGCATAGGATGATGTATGTTATTCGATGCATATGATAAATAAACAACTTTGACTTTGACTTTGATCAGTTCAGGCAGAGGCAGTCATAATAAACCTTTGCATAACTTTTCTAAACTTATACAGTCGCAAAACAACTAGTGCTGCTTTTACACACTACTTAATTTTCTAATACTTTTTTAGCTAAGTTAGAAAACACCAGTGATTGCTAAATTATTATCAAGCCTAAAAATTTACATTTTAGTCATTTAACTGACGCTTGCTTATCTAGATCGACTTACAGTACCCAAGTGCTGGCTATGTAGAGTAGGTGAAACAATCACAACTCTGACTGTAGCTTTATATTTTCAGTCAGTCTGCAAAACGGTCAAGTACTTGTATTTTGAGCTTTTTACCCTCTTCCTCTATATCCTCTGTGCACCTGTCTAGCCATGGTCTTGCACTGCAACGTTAACTGTTAGCTACTCAGCAGGTAACACAGCCCCACCTACCTACCACCTGTCAGGTACAAAGTGAATCATGGCATATGAGGAAGGGAGAGAGTTAGATATCCTGATTTCGGTTTGCTGGTTAGCCTTCAGGGAACACATTACCCATACAGTCCGGTACGCCGGAAAAAATCCACACAGGCATAGTTTTTTATTTTTGCCCCAGAGCCTGTGGCGCCTTGTCCGCTATCGAAAGCCATTTTTTGTCAATATTAAATACATAAATATGGCTATGATATAAGTCCTACGGAAGAGGATTAGGGCCACATGTGAAAATTTTATTTGAGTTCTGAGAATAAAGTCAGAATTCTGAGAATAAAGTCAGAATTCTGAGAATAAAGTCAGAATTCTGAGAATAAAGTCAGAATTCTGAGAATAAAGTCAGAATTCTCAGAGTAAAGTCAGAATTCTCAGAGTAAATTCAGAAGTACCTGTAAGGAACAACCTCAGTGAGTTTCACTTCACTTTGCCTCCCAGTCATGCATGCAGGAGCACTCTGTGCTCTTTAAAACAAAGTACAGTTTTATGCAAAAGTTTAGGCACCCCTGATAATTTCCATTTATAAATAATTGGGTGTTTGGATCAGCAATTTCATTTTGATCTATCAAATAACTGAAGGACACAGTAATATGTCGGTAGTGAAATTAGGTTTATTGGATGGAAAGAAAATGTGCAATATGATCTAAACAAAATTAGACAGTGCATACATTTGGGCACCCCAAAAGAAATATCACATCAATATTTAGTTGAGCCTCCTTTAGTAGAAATAACAGTCTCTAGACACTTCCTATAGCCTGTAATGAGAGTTTGAATTCTGGATGACGGTATTTTGGAACATTCCTCCTTGCAAAACATCTCCAGTTCAGTTAGGTTTGATGGTTGCTGAGCATGGACAGCCCGCTTTAAATCACCCCACAGATTTTCAATGATATCCAGGTCTGGGGACTGGGATGGCCATTCCAGAACATTGTACTTGGTCTTCTGCATAAATGCCAGAGTAGATTTTGAGCAACAGTACTATACATTAAATAACTAGGTGAAATAACCACAAATTAGGAGTGCATTCTAATAACTGAATCAATCATCTGCAAAGGTCTGTGCTGAAATCAGACCATACAAACAATAAACATAAAAAATGAAGTACATTAAAAAAAGAAGAGACCACAGAAGTTTTGGCCATTGAGCAGCAGTCAATTTTTCTTGTTTCTGCCCATCTTGAATGCAATAACAGTAAGTGGCTCTTCATAAGAGTATCTGCTAAATTACCAAAACATTATAACTGTTTAAATAGTATAATAATGGTTGTGATAAGTGTTGTTAGAGAGGCTAGGGATGTGATATCAGTCAGTAAATGGATTAAAGTCACCAAGGGGGGACCACGTGGTGCTGCCTAGTGCCTGGAAAGAATGACATGGTGGAGGATAGAGGGCAAGAACAGCTGCAGCAGTGACAGCCTAAGTATCCATAACTCCCAAAAAAACAATAGTTCTCATCAACACTGAGGTCAGAGCATATATGTGGCAATTATGCTGTCATAGGTCATCACGGCATAACTGAGCAAATGATCCAGTGTTGTTTACCAATTCTATACGAGTATAAAAGCATGTTGAGTAATGCACATTGTATTTGTTTTTGTGATGTGAAGAATTTGATTAGAGGTCAGGTTACTTTAGCCACAACACACAAGTGGGTGTTGATGGAGATCCCATATTGTGTTGTTCAAACGTGTTACTAAGGGGTTCCGTGTGGCGTAGTGGGTTAAATCCCCGCCCTGCAGGACAAGCTGTCATAGTCAGTGGTTCAAGCCCGGCTATGGCTTCTCCAACTTTGCTCAGAACCTCCAGCACTGTACAGCCCGGGATTTGGGATAGATAAGTGGGATTATCTACCTTGCCACATTGCTCTCCAGAAACTCATTTTGTACAGATCGGGCATATGTAAATTGAATCATGGAATTATAGTTGGCGAGTGTCAATCATCCCATACATGAGCTCACTGAAGGTTTCCATGTTGGATGAGCAGTGCGAAAAGAATCAGCAGGCTTGGCGATGTGGTTGGATGAACCATGTGAGCGCCATTCACCATCCCGCATCTGTCAAAGGATTCGCGGAGCAGCAGACAACGCAGGGTTAGTAGGAAATTGGACAAGACCAATTGGGAGCAAAAATTATAATAACCATACAAAAAAACTCTTATCAAGTAACTTATAGTAAAAAGTAACGGTAAGAACAATAAAATGTCTCACATACAGCAGCTTCTAGATCTTCTGAATCAGTATTCGGGATATTAAACCCCTGGTTTATAACCTAATTTACACAACTACTTAGTAATACGGGAAACTTCAGTATTGTATAGAAATAGCAGGGCCAGGCTGTGATACTTACCTTTCAGAAGATTATCCCTCACATATGGTATTTGACACGCTGACAACCAATGAGACTTGATATGAAGTCAGCTTGTCTGCTCCATCCTGAACCAGGGACCAATAGAATTGTTTATTTTATTTTATCATGAGTCAAAACACTCCCAACTGAATAGGCTACTCATTTCAGTCTTTACTATTAGTCATACGCTTACAATTAGTCATCCTATACACGAGTGTTGACAAGTAGACACCTATCAATTCCGAAGCAAATCTCTTGTCAGCTATGTACTAAACCAGCACGTTGGTTACTCTATGAACATGCTATATTATATAAATGTCAACTGGCATCGTGAAGAGCTGTTTCAGGGTGCAGTTATCTTCAGAAAGCTGAACAATTATAAAAGACGTGAACATGGCCAAAAACCCAAGTAAACAGCCCCTAAACCCTCAGACTTTGAATGTATGAAAGCTTTATATCATCTCATCACAGCACACGTGAAAGTTAACTTGCCAAAACAAATCAAGAGAGGGTGGTTACCAGACTTGAGCTACCCTGAAAATGCTGCCCATGCCAGTTCTGACTCATGGGGTTCTAGTGTTGATTAAATATGACATGTTGCAGCCACTATCGTTACACAGGTGACTACAGTCCATATTGAATTGTGTGTAATTTTAACCCTGCAAGTTATCAAAGTTGTTTGTACATTTATTGTTTTTCTTTTGAATAATTTTTTTTCCAAAGCTTGGGATAAAGGGTACTTTAACACAGCCTTTAATTTAATTTGCCATCTCATCTTTGGATCTCTCTTCCCCACAGATTTCTACATGGGCTTTCAATAATCACTCCCTCACTGCTGCTGTCAGTGAGTAGTTCTTCTGATGCTGGACTCACACCAGGCACGACAAAAAAAATAATCACCGCACAGGCACAGCACTGTCACACTTGTACACCGCAGTCAACATCGTAATTAATCTTCAGCATCTTCAAGATGGAGGACAACCACTGTCCTCCTCCAGCAAGGCAACTGGCAGGAGCTTTTTCTGTTTTTTTTATTTAAAGAACATTGGTACATGCCAGTGTGTGCATACACAAAACGACAAAGCCAGGGGGGAATATGTAAAACCAACTAAATATAAATTAAAGTAATAGAAAATTGGACACACATTTAAATCACATGAAATGTACAGTCTTAACGGCCTACTTATTAATGTTTCTTATCGTGTTGCGATATTGGTGCAGTTCTTGAATAAAATGTTCAAATATTGGTTTAGAGTCTGCCCAGTTCTTTTTGTAAATGTGGAATTTTCCCAACAACAAATTAATTGTACAAAAAAATAAAAACCTTATCCAACTCATTGTCTTCCAAAGAAATAAAAATGTATTTAGCCCAAAAGTCAAATTGTTTGTCCAGTTTTCCTTTTTATAAAATGTTGAACATCAACCTAAAATATTGTAGTAAACATACAGTGAAAGAACAAATGACAGATTTTTTACATAGAGGAAGAAACAAAGTGGAACAATATTCAATATCGCGTCCAAACCTCTCAAATGTCTTTTTTGCTGGAAATATTTTGTGCAAGATTTAAGGAAACCTCTTTAGTTTTGTAATTAAATTGTCTCCAATTAACCAGATTTTATTCAAATTAATGTCACCAAAAAGTGAAGCCCAAAAGAATCTTCTTGAGGGCAGAGTTACATTTTGTATACAGTTCCTGATGTGTTTATTTGGACAGTTATTCTTAATGATGTCAAAACCCCCAAGGAATATTCTTTTTCAGTTTAGTATTGACAATAGTTTGTGTTACTAAATCTATCTACCGAGCTGTCAAAGCTTCTCTTTCGATCCAATAAACCCATAGGTGAAAGCGACATATTAGCTCTTCCTCGGTGGTACATCAACTTCCGGGTCTGGTGCCGTACGGCAAAGCACCGCACAATCTGGATAATTTCAACTATTGCAGCACACCCGCCGCACCTCATCCACATTTTGCCGCAGCTTTCTATTGAAATGAATGGACTTCCGCCGGAACGCAACCAGTTTGCCGTGCCTGGTGTGATTCCAGCTTGAGAGAATAATGTTGAAAATGAGCTGGTCCACATTTAAACATACTGCCCCCAGAGCCTGGGAGGAAAGTGACAATACATAAAGTTTACGAAAATGAACTTCGGTTCAGAAACCATAAGCATACAGGCGTATTAATTCCTATTAAAATAAATACACGTGTGACAAATGTTATGCACCCAAAACAGATAAAAACACTTTATTTTTTTTCTTCCACTGTATTTTATGAGCTGAGAGATTTGGGTTACCCCTCGTGGGTTCTTTGAATAAATGTCTTCAGCCGTCATCACGAGGATTCGGACACAGCAGGCACAGGGTCACGTAAAGAGCATTCCAAATGGCCTCGTATTTCCTATAGGGAATTGCCATATTGAACACAGTAATGTAAATACTGGACTGTACACAGGGTAACAGCACCCCCTCAGGCAGGTTGCAATACTGCACCAAGGCCACTGTGGGCAGGTGAGCAGGCTCACTAACACACAACAGGAGTCATCTGAAGTTTGAGCTTACCTCCAGTCCCAAGCAGTCCACATGTCCTATAGTATGGACTGTGCAAATTCAGAAATAAAATATTTATCTGGTTCTGTATTAGTCTTGTGTTCTGTTTCTCTTTCCAAAATGGATCCTAAAAGAGGGAACTGTACTGTTGTGTTTGTTCACAGTTCTCAGGTAGAGCAGAGCAGTGCTCTGGAGTAATAAATAAACTTGCAGCAAAAACACTACATCCTGGCAGGTAGGTAAGGGGTAGTCTGGCAGCTGAGTCAGAGGCTTCATGGAGAAGAGAAGGGCTGCCCGTTAACCACCCACCCACCAGCCAGCCAACAGCCTTCAGGACTGAAGGTGTAGAGAGAACAGTGGAGCAGCACACTGTCCATCTGGGTCTATGGTCATCTAACCCGCAGCCGTGACATCATCCACTCCAGTCCCTGGCAGAGCCTACAGGTAGAGACAAGATGAAGAGAATGGATGAGTGAGAGATTGGATGAAGTGACAGGATGAAGAGACAATGTCATTTCTTTCATGGAAATACATATAGGGTTCTTTTCCCTCCCTCTCTTGGAAACAAACAAATTCCCTTTCTGTCCATTTCCCTCATGATATACCCTGGCACCAAAAATAACTGTACTACAGCCTGGGTGCTGGAGCACATCTCTGACAAGGCAACTATGCTCTTGGGTGTAACAAACATGACTTAAGGGTTGCAATAAAAGAAACCGAGCCCTATTGTCCAGGCTTCTCTCACCCCTCCCCAGTCAGTGCACAGCAGGCCTGGATGTGCCACTGGTGCTCTTTGACGGAGGTGAGCTGCAGGCTCTGGGAGATCTCTGCCACAGACATGCAGCCCTTCACATCCTGCTTGTTAGCGAAGATCAGCAGGCCGGCTTTCTTCAGGTCCTGAGGAGCGACAGATGAAACTTGTGCTAACTAGCAGGGAGAAGTGAGAAAACCCAGGTCTTTCAAAATAAAGTGAAGGAGGGTGATGAGGAAAAGGTGACCGGTGCCAAAATGGCCTCCGACCATCCTGAAAACACAGGCTGCTACTATGTCTGTTAGGTTATGAGTTGTACAGTTGTCATTCTCTACAGTGACATCCTTGAGTACACTAAACATCACAGCACAGAAGTACAGAACTCACTTCATGTGCAAGCATTCTGTAGAGCTCCTCTTTAGTCACGGAGATCCTCTCTCTGTCTGTGCTGTCCACCACCACAATTACAAACTAAAGACAAACAGAAGATCAGAATGATATTCAAAACACAGATCTTAACATGTTACATCAAGTTACTCTTCAATGTATGTTAGACTTCTATCAGGGCTGGGCTAACAGTATTATTCTATGTACCGATTTTAATGTTTATGTTGAATGTAATTCTTTACAAATTACAGTGTCATATTGCAAGCTACACTGAATTAAATACATTAAATGCTTTGGAATGAAAAAGATACCACTGCTGACCAAAAAATAAAGCCTCATGTAAAGGAAAACCAACTCAGTCAACTAGTTACGGAGAAAAGCTTATGCAAGGATGCAAGAATAATTTTCAAATAGCTTAACGTGGCAGAAAGAAGCCAAGTTCCATAACAAATAAAGAATCTATGATTAAGGTGCAGGTCAGTTGGACAAGGTTTGGTTGTAAAATGACAATTAGCAATTTATATATTAAAGAAATAACTTTAAAACATGCCCAAATGTTGGATCCCAGGTAATATTAAAAAATACTTGAGCGCAGTTCTCAAACTGGTTATTGGTGAGCAACCACATGTAATGACGTACTGTAAATACAAGGAAAAGCCAAAATCTTAAAGATACAGTCCGCAATATTCGTAATTGCAAAACTATTTTTAGCACCCCCCATTTTAGTCCAGATGTGTAGTATATTGTTTATATTATAGGCACAATCTAAGTAGAATCATCATCTTACCGTAGTTAGCTTGAAACCTGAAGTGTTCAAGGCTTATTGCAGGCATTCCCTTCAAGCATCAGGTAGGGAATTACAAACAAATGTGTGACGTATGGTTTGCTGAAGTAGAGGAAGTCCCTTTGACAAAGCTGTCAATCAAACCTGAACCTCTAAAACCAGCAGAACAAGACAGAAAATACAAACCTAGACACTTCAGAGAAATAAAATAAATCTTGAACGGGGACCCGTTTTAGCTCTAGGGCGCCTAAATTCACATTCTTTAGAACCTAGAGGACTAAATAAATCTTTATATTGCAGAAAGCATCTTTAAGCCATAATAGCTGATGTAGGCTATGACGGATAAACTGCTGATTTCGCAAATCTAACATACACCCATCTGCCATAACATTGTGACCACCTGCTTAATATTGTGTAAATCCCCCTTTTGCCGCCAAAACAGCAGCCCCATACGCAACAAACTGCGACGCACTGTGTCCTGACTCCTATCAGAACCAGCATGAACTTTGAAAACAATTTGAGCTACAGTAGCTTGTCTGTTGGATCAGACCACATGGGCCAGCTTTCACTCCCCACGTGCACCAATGAGCCTTGGCCGCACATGACCCTGTCGCCGGTTCCCCCGCTTTTCCTTCCTTGGACCACTTTTGATAGGTACTGACCACTGCAGACGGGGAACACACCACAAGAGCTGCAGATTTAGAGATGCTCTGACCCAATTTTCTAGCCATCACAATTTGGCCCTTGTCAAAGTCACTCAAATCCTTATGCTTGCCCATTTTTACTGCCCATTTTTACCACTGATCAACATCAGGCAACATGGGCAAAAATAACACAATTTTATAAAATGTGAATAAAGTATATTCTGTAAGCTAATGCTGTCGCGAGGGTACTTGTGGCGTAGTGGGCTAAGTCGATGCATTGCACAGCAGTCTAAGTCATGATAGTCAGAGGTTCGAGTCTGACTATGGGTTCTCAGAAATTCCCCAGACCTCCTGCACAAGGCAGCACAAATTGGCATAGTACACCAAGACACTCTGATGTTGACTGATTTATTTCAAGGGTGCAACACATACGAACAAAGAATTATTCCCAAAATGAAGAGGACATTTTTTACGAAATGTGCACGTCATTGTGTCCATGTGTGTACATGTCTGAGATAAACAATAATAACAAGCAAGACTGTCCTTTAGCAATATTAGAGTCAAGGATTTTCCCATGATGATTCATCACCACGACTCGCCATTGTATGTCTGGCCCTCTCGTTTTACACTAACAAAGTTGGAAAAGTGCCAACAATGATTACAAGGTCGATTACGATTTGAGCAACGGCTCATAAATATATTAATAATATTTCTTTTTTGAAGAAGTAGATTAGCTAAATATTGATTAGCTAGCCATTTATTTATAATATTTTATGTATTCTGCCTCATGTGCAAACCCGTGAATAGCACCCTGTACCGTACAGTACAGTACAGTACAGTACAGTACAGTACGGTTACGTACTTTTGTACCGTTACAGCTCTACCTTAAACATTTTAGTTGTTTTTTGGCTTATTGCCAATGAGTGCATCCAGTTCTTTTAAACCACCACAGATATTATGAAGGCTCTTGGTTTACAGATTTTTTATTTCAAAGTTATGTATTTTTATACCTGTTTGATTGTATTTAATACAAGTTTAGCTAATAAAACTACTTAATTTGCTGTCAGTTTTGCTTGTCAGGACAGTATACAAGCGGTTGTGTGGCTGACCTCTGTGTTGGTGTAGTAGGTGTTCCAGGAGGATCTCAGTGACTCTTGTCCTCCGATGTCCCACATCAGGAAGTGGGTGTTGTTCACCACCATCTCCTCCACGTTGCTGCCTATTGTTGGAGAGGTGTGCACTACCTCATTCATAGAACTGCAAACACAGAACGCAGACGGTTGTTAGTATCAAAGCAAACTACTACCTACTGTAACTCAAACTCCAAATTATGGATTAACTAAACTAAATTCTGAACTAAAACCTCAAAATTAGTTAACCTAAGATTGCTTTCTAAGAACCTTTTAGTGTGTGTCATTCCATAGACGATCCTCCTATATGCTTTATTACTTCACTGACTAATGGGTACAATACTTACAACTGATAAAGTATGGTAGTCTTCCCCGCATTGTCCAGACCCACAATAATAACCTTGTGCTCTAGAAGAAAAGTGAAAAAAATATGCTTTCAAAATTATCACAATATGCATTTAACAAATAAGTCGAATTTCAGTGCTATACAACACCCAGTGACTGACCTACATGTACACACCTAATAGTCTATAAACCACCTTTATTCTGCAACACTGCTTTTCAGACTTTAAATAATACCCTTTTCAGAGCAGTCAAAAACAAGACTTCTTTATTGTTGTAACATCCTGTTACATTTCTCACATGTTCATACTGCTCTGTAGCTTTTCTCTGGGGTTGCAGTGGCAGAACACACACACACACACACACCTCCACACACCTGCACTAGGGTGAGTAGTATCTGGGCTTGGTGTTCTGAGGGTTAAAGCAGCAGCTGTTGGGAATGTGGTGCTTACACAGAACGGATACTGAGCCACCAGCTTGTATGATCAACTCCATCTATACTCAGATGTACAGCTCCATGTAAACAATGTGACTGACAGGAAGATAAACCCTCTTGTTAGATTTGGATTTATTTAGCTGAGAGAACTCGTTTCAGCACTCACGTCACTGCTGGTGACAAGGATGCATCTGCTACTAGACTTAGTCCTGTAGTGTAAATAAGTTCAGCAATGTTCCTCATGAGTATGTATGAAGATACTGTCTCTCCAATCCACACATTGACTGGAATTCCAGAAATGTCAAAGAACCCGTCAGAAATGGCTTGTTGCCAGAGTTAGCAAAAACAATCTACAAAAACAGAAACACTCCCTGTTTGAAAGATGCAGGCGGGAATATTTGTGTTGGGATTAGAGGTATGGGCTTCAGCCTACTGAATGCTCGATCCACATCCTGTCTATATTAACATCTGTGGGCTAATCATGTGATTGACAAGAAAATGCTGCTTGAGCAGCTGAGTGATTACAGAACTGAATCTCCTATCGTATCACTACCCAAAATACCTGACCCACAATGCAGAAATCTGAGGCAGATTAAGGAACCCCTAGAAGTGTTTAGCCAGAGGTTTCAATAGTTCACTCTTTTAGCTGCTCGACAATCCCCAACAGCGAGGACACAGTACCAGGTTCACCCCGTGTTTCAGTTAACACTTGATCCGCCTCATGCTCACTACAGTTTCCCAGCAACCTTGACAACACTCACCAGGGCTGACAGCCCCTTCTTGACACAGTGCTTAACACATAGTTAACCACACTGGTCTGTTTACAGTGTGTCAATCAGTAATGTTACATTGACTTTACAGTCACTCACGAATAATTTAAGATTACACTGTGCACAATTATTAGGCAAGTTTTATTCTTGAGGATTCATTTTATTATTAAACAACTACAGTGCTATCAGTCATTTCAAAATGTAAATACACCTCAAACCTGAATAGTTAACAATGTAAAAGGGAGGTATTCCTTTTCTTTGGAGAATATCTGTATGCACAATTGTTGGGCAACTATTAAGAGTGCACAATAATTATACAACTAAATGAAAAACAAGTTTCCCATTTCATTGATTTTCATCTGTTAAAGATGCCTTCCACGATTTTAGGCGTTATTTAGAACTTTTTTGGCCTCTAGGTTCTAAAGGATGTGAATTTAGGCACCCTAGAGCTAAAAAGGGGCCCCACTCTGGACTCTTCTTCTCCTGTGTTTAATGATTTCGCAGGGCAAGCACAACCTCTAGACGTCACTGTATAGCACAGGTTTGATTGACAGCTCTGTCAATGGCACTTCCCCTATATTTTGCAAACCATACCTCACACATTTGTTGGGAATTCCCTGCCTGAAGCTCGGTAAGGGAATGCCTGCAGTAGCCAAGAAACAGCGTTGGGTTTCAAATATGGTAAGACAATGATTTTAATTAGATTGTGCATATAATCAGAGCCCATCTACCGAGAGCCTCTTTACTCCCTATTAAGCCTCATTTAACCAAATTTGGTTGCAGTTCCACCAAAGATCCACTGGGGGTGATCATGGGCGAGTGCAAAATGAATGGGAGTTTATGGAGCTAGACGGCTAATTTTGTCTCTTTCAACTGATTGTCATTGAGATATCTCAGATTTGAGTGGTTTTTGCAAGTTCAACATGGATTATAGGTCAAAAGTTAAAAGAACGAGTACTTATTTCCTTTCGACTTCTTACAGGTTGAGTTGTTGTTGCCCATAACATGCTAGCATTCTGCAAATGAATGCTGATTAGACAGTGAAAGACTGATTACGACCGGAGATCCCGCTTGATGGCATCCAAAGTGGAACCAGCAGAGAATGTCCAATGTGAATATTTCGGCGTGGTATTTTAAACATTAGCAAACCAAAACTCTTTCTAGAATGTGTATTGACAGGGAGAACCTGTCAGCTGTGTTGTCGATGCCGACAGAAAAAAGGAAGAGCTTGCCGTAAAGCAGTATCTCTGGCCGTACGATGTGTATGACGTCATTGACATTTTAAAAGACTTTTTAGAACCAAAAATGGATTTTAAAAATCTACCCAGCAGTGTATATTTTCTTTTCCTCCCCTTTCGAATGCAGCATTCAAATTACTAGACAAAACATTATATCCTGAGAAAAGT
Organism: Umbra pygmaea; assembly: GCA_016801145.1. NCBI lineage: Eukaryota > Metazoa > Chordata > Actinopteri > Esociformes > Umbridae > Umbra > Umbra pygmaea. The sequence continues at coordinate 3,529 of JACXGM010004438.1, read as the reverse complement.
GGATTTTGAGGGGTATAGCTCCAAAGACTTCCAATCATTCTGTACTCACCCGTGACCGCCCTCATAAGGAACTAGAGTGGAACTGCACCCAGTTCAGAAGCCGGAAGTTTTCCAAGAGTGGCAGTTCTCTCCTTATTAGACATTCTCTGATATAAACAATATACTACACATCCAGACTAAAATGGAGAGGGCTAAAAATAGTTCTGCAGTTACAAAAATTGTGGACTGGATCTGTGAGAATAATAAACAAACAACAATTCTTTTAACAAATAAACATTTCTGACAGTTCAAAACAAATCAGTGAACAATATAGCCACCCTTCTTTTCAATAACAGCCACAAGCCTTCCATTCATGGAGTCTGTCAGTTTCTTGATCTGTTGACAATCAACTTTTTGTGCTGCAGCAACCACAACCTCCCAGACACTGTTCATAGAGGTGTACTGTTTTCCTTCACCATGACTCGATTATTTAAGAAGGGACCACAAGTTCTCAATAGGATTTAGGTCAAGTGAGGAAGGGGTCCATGTTATTATTCTTTAATCTTTAAGGCTAGCCACGCAGTGGAGTACTTTCAATGCATGCGATGGAGCATTGTCCTGCATAAAAATCATGGTCTTCTTAAAAGATGCAGACTTTTTCCTGTACAACTGCTTGAAGAAAGTGTCTTTAAAAACTGGCAGTAGGTTTGGGAGTTGAGTTTGAGTCCATCTTCAACCTGAAAAGGTCCAAGTAGCTCATCTTTAAAGGGACAATCCTGCCCTCAAACACCTCAAAATCATTTTCCAGGTCGTTTTCACAACATCCTAGTAAAGAAAATACCTTTTCAATGCATTCGGCACTTCCTAAACTTTCCTTCGTAAGATTCTGAGTTCACAGATCAGTGACGTCACTAATCCCTGAATGAAAGTACAGGGGAGGAGATCATAAAACCACGTACTCTGTCCGTGAATAGGCGTACTATGGTACAGTATATGCACCTTTTTGAAGAGTGGGACAAGGAAATGTTTTTGCTTTTAACCATCTGCTGCCAAGAAGATGCTTACATCTGTTTGTTAGATCATTGGAGGTTTGACGCTCAAATTGACCAAAGTGTTTTTGTAAAAACAGCCAGGCCAGATGGAGGACCAAATTATCACAGGTTAGAAGCTGTTTTACCATTATCTACTTGGCTGGGGTTAGCCGTTATTAGCTCCAATATTGCATCTTGTAATTGTGTGAATACTTGGAGGAAATAATGTAAAATGAATAAAAATGCCTAACAGAATACTGCTAATTCTATTTAAAGCCAGGGTGGTTGTATACTTTTTGGTGCAATTGTTTGGAAATAACACATGAAAAACAAGTTAGAGCAATGGTTGAGTGGCTAACTAGTACATTTTTATAGGGTTTCCTTCCAGACAGCCACATGCCTATCTGAAGTGGAGGTAGCATCATTAGCTTCAACGTAGCTATCGGTGATTGTGTAAATACTTGGAGGAACAATCGTAAAATAAACAATCTTTTGCAGATTCTGGCTAAATCTGTACCTAATGAAGGGTTGTAGGACTTATAGCTCTGGGACGATATTGTGACTTGTAGTATATGTTTCAAATTGCGGTGTATAATTTCTAGCTAGTAGCCAAGGTCCATACGCTAAATTCAACTTCACCGAAGCAACTCACAGTCCGCAGAAGCAAAGTTTGCATTGAATTCTGGAGGTTGTGGTATTTCAAGTAAAATCCGATACAGATGCAACCAAACTGTACTCTGCTGTTTTTGAAAGAAAACATAAAATACAGGAAGAGCGCTGTATGAAGTTAATCAGTCTAAGGTATCATTTTTAAATACTATATTTAAAATGTTTTATTTACTCTGGAATTGTCTTTTAATAATACCAGCCCACACCAGTTCCCCACCTCCACCTTGTTGGCATCTGAGTCAAAGTGGAGCTCTGTGCCCGTTACTGATCCAGCCACGGCCCATCCATCTGCTCGGTCAAGAGTCACGCATCTCATCAGTCCATAAAACCTTTGAAAAATAGATATTCCTTGACCCAGTCATGACGTTTCAACTTATGTATCTTGTTCAGTGGTGGTTGGGTTTCAGCCAGCCTTACCTTAGCCATGTCTCTGAACACTGAACACCTTGTACTTCTGGGCACTCTAGGCAGGTTGCATTTCTGGAATATGATAGCAATGGCGGATAATGGGTTCCTGGTAGCTTCACGTTTGAGTCTTCTCAAATCTTTGGCAGTTAATTTGTCTTTTCTCAACACATTTCTTGCGATCCTGTTAACTATTTCTAGTTCTATGATCATGACCCAATACCTTAGCAATTTTAACCGTGCTGCATCCCTCTGAAAGAATATTCAAAAATTGTCAAGTCTGAGTCAGTTAAACCTTTTTTTAGCCCATTTTGCCTGAGGAACAGAAGCTGCCTAATACTTAGGCTCACCCTGATATAAGGTGTTGATCTCCTTAGGCCACACCCTCCATCAATACGCAAATACATGTCACCTGATATGATTCATTCCAATAAGCATTCCAGTTTACACAGCTTGGAGTTTGGAACATATACATAATAATGATGATGATAGGGTCAAAATACTGACTAATGTTTGTGCACACAGTGCAGTTTTGTGTACATAATTTAATAAAAGGGAAATTGCTGTTTTTACCTTTGGAAACAAATGTTTTCCTATGGAAAATGGACCTGGTGGGGTAATCTGTAACATTACAAACCTGTTTGTTTGGCATCTATTCCATTAGGTAATAGTTAAGACACTCCCGTCTTTCGAAACTGAAACAAATGGAAAGCTAACATGTGTAAACGTTTTTGCAAGTAGTGCAAAAAATGCAACAGCACACAGTTCTGTCACCTGAGTTTCAGATCATTACCAGAGTGTACTATAGCACACAGGAGCTTTTGGTTTCATGTACAGGGGTTCCAGCACCACAGACTTCATGTTTTTACAGAAAATCAAACATAATTTCTCACAGAATGGACTCAAAATAAATGTTTTGATGTGTCCAGACTCCAGTGTTTGAAAATTAAAGCATTTTTAACAAAGGCATTTTATCAAAGTTATTTGTAGCAATCCTTTAGGTATTTGCTTGTTAACAGGAATGGTTGTTATGAACATACATTTTTGTTCTATTTAAATGGCATGCATATTCACTATTTTCTCATTTATTTTTACAAAACTAACCAACTTACAGTATCTCACAATTCAAATGAGTAACCAGTTCCTTAAATTGGTGAACCAATGTTTGCATATTTATGAAAAGACAGATAGCTCAAATGCATACTAGTGGTTAGGGTTGGTTATCTATAACCGGTTCCTGCATGGCAGGGTTGGGCGATGTCTACTAATTTGGCATCGGACGATGTCTACAGTGAAACATCATGATGGACGATGAAATCGGGGGGCGGAGCTATACATTTTATGAACTTAAAAAATATATATTTATACATTAATCTATTAATAAAATTTATATTTATTGCACATTTGATCCCATCCTCTCCTACTCATCCGGGTTTTTCCTTACT
>JACXGM010004437.1:13264-38149 GCA_016801145.1 Umbra pygmaea | reverse complement strand
AGAATTCTGGGAGTTGTGGTAGCTCAAGTTTAAACGGATACAGAAGCACCCCAGTGGATGCGAAAGGAACTGAAATATACTATCGGCTTTTCTCTGATATATTGAAAAAAACAGACGTGTATATGCTATAAATCATCTATGGTAACGTTTGTAAATGGTATACTATGAAACTGATTTACTGTGGAACACTCCTTTAATTCAAAACAAATATTGCATTTATTCATCCATTCTTTTACCTGTGACAAAAAACAAGCAACATAAGGACAGTACCAAAAAAGATGATCTATAGATTCTGCTTCCTCAGAGCAAAATCTGCAGAGTTAGGAATTTGTTCCATGACAAAGTTCAGGAAAATGTGACCCATTTTAAATTGAAACTTATTCACAAGGGTTAACTAGTTTATAGCTACATTATATATGTCGCATAATAATTAAAGGGGGATTTATAATTTATCATCACATTAGCCTAGTAGTCAACATTAGTGACACCAAACGAGTGCTGGTTTAATTGATATGTCCATTTGCCATCACACAATCGTTGTGCACATCTGACTTGTAAAACCCATTATATACGGTAGAGGTCTTCAAAGGTCCAAAACATTCGGACCCATACCCGAATTGAATCAAAGTCTTTTAGACCCAACCTGATTTGCATAAATGAAACTGCCGAGAGACCCGATCCGAACGGATCCATGTACAAATAAACCCGTACCTGAAAAATACCCGAGATTTTTTGGACAAACGGACCCATGCCCGTTCGGGTCCATAAGACCCGTTCATACCCGAAACAATTAACATAACCATAAAATTGTGCCACAACACGCAACGCTATCAATAGCGTAATAGTGCAAAAAAGAGAAAAGACATATAGGAATACAACACCACACCGAACCTTCAGAATATTTATATGAACTTTATTAAGGTGACTTAACAAATAATCAGAATCAAATTAACGTTACACAGTATAAAATTAAAATTGAAAGCTTGTCAATTGTACATAAATTGTGTAAACAGTTGGCCTGGCTTAATAAGCACTCAAAAATTTGAATAATTAGACTATGCTTCAAATAATTAATGAACGGGTCCAGTTGTTAAAAGCAAATATATTGCATATACCCGAGAACCGTTGCAATTACATCAGACCCGACCCGGATCTGAATGCAAAATACAAATGTGTACCCAATTGGGCCCCGGGTCCACATTTGTATTTTGCATTTGGGTTTGGAACTTCGGGTCTAGTGGACCCGTGAAGACCTCTAATATACGGTCTATGGTCAAACCATACGATGCCTAGATACACAAAATACATGTTTTCTTAACCTCCATGTTTAATTAACTGACATTTGTGTCAGCAGGGAATATGTCACTAATGTTCTCAAACACAGTTTTCAAAGGACTTCTGATGTTGAGTTTAACAGCAAAAAAATTCTGGTACCCCTCACTGCAGTGTGCAATTCGGGGTGTGCTTCAATGTGGATGGAGTCAAACGTCTATGCAGTGTGCTGTACAAGGGTTCTTGTTTTGGGGCTGGGCTCAATGTGGTCAGAGTCAAACGTTTGACTCCTCCCATGTTTGACCCCACCCACATTTTCTTTACGACCAGCACATGCGTTGTAATGGTTGAGGTTAGGATTAGGAGATGGGAAAAATATTATATCAAGTGGTAACAGCACATGTGTTGTAATGGTTAAGTTTAGGATTAGGAGATGGTAAGGGTACACTGCATAGACGTTTGACAAAAAAAAAAATTGGAATTATTTTACTCAACTGCGCAACGGTGGCAAAAAGAGAGAACGTTTTATTCCTTTTCCCACGGATGTCCCCGGAGTCTCCCCCATTTTATGACAGCCACAAATGATAACCAATATCCACATCGATGTTTTATTTGAGCTACAAAATCAATGTCCAGGATATTGTTTATAATTCACGGGTGTCAGTGAGCCGCGAGTATAAAAATACTCTGTTAGGATGGTACATGGCTTTTTTTAACACTAAACAAAATATAAAAGTATACCATATTACTTCTAACTGGGAATACCGTAATTATTTGAAAAACATTTTATGAATTAAAATGTCCATTACAAACAGGCATATCAGTAGAAACCCAAACTCTGTAATATCAAAATATATTCGCATTTCAGTGCATCTACGGTAACAAAATAATTTAAGCCAGTTGGTGATTTCTGACCTGTTTTTCCTATGCAATAACATATGCCGACTAAGTTATAATCAGGGAAAATCAGAGATATTTATCAATTGCTTATGGTTTTTACCTTGTGCAGCACCAAATCCGATTGGTGAAAAATTGGTTAATGCTCAGACTAAATGTTTTTGTGGCAATACCAATACAAAAGTTAACTTTTAATAGGAAAAGGTATAGGAAATACAAATCTTACTATGCCCATCATTAAAATGGTGGCATAGAATTACTCCATAAATAAATATGAATAAAAATAAATCTGCTGATTAATGGTCTCCCAATAATCGTTAATCAGTATCTGCCTTGAAAAATCATAATCGGTCGACCTCTTATTGTTGTCCCTTATGTGTACATTGGACAATATCACAAAGTTATATCCTCGCTACTGTACATTTTCCTTCTGTGACAGCTTGGTAATACATACAGTGCCTTGGGAAAGTATTCGGCCCCCTTGAACTTTTTGACCTTTTGCCACATTTCAGGCTTCAAACATAAAGAATCAACAACAAGTGGGACACAATCATGAAGCGGAACGAAATTTATTGGATATTTCAAACTTTTTTAACAAATAAAAAACTGAAAAATTGGGCGTGCAAAATTAATACTTTGTTAATACTTTGTAGCGCCATCTTTTGCTGCGATTACAGCTGTAAGTCGCTTGGGTTATGTCTCTATCAGTTTTGCACATCGAGAGACTGAAATTTTTGCCCATTTCTCCTTGCAAAACAGCTCGAGCTCAGTGAGATTGGATGGAGAACGTTTGTGAACAGCAGTTTTCAGTTCTTTCCACAGATTCTCGATTGGATTCAGGTCTGGACTTTTACTTGGACATTCTAAAACCTGGATATGTTTATTTGTGAACCATCCATCTTCCCATCAATTTTAGCCATCTTCCCTATCCCTGCTGAAGAAAAGCAGGCCCAAACCATGGTGCTGCCACCACCATGTTTGAAAGTGTGGATGGTGTGTTCAGGGTGATGAGCTGTGTTGCTTTTACGCCAAATATAACGTTTTGCATTGTTGCCAAAAAGTTCGATTTTGGTTTCATCTGACCAGAGCACCTTCTTCCACATGTTTCGTGTGTCTCCCAGGTGGCTTGTGGCAAACTTTAAATGACAATTTTTATGGATATCTTTCAGAAATGGATTTCTACTTGCCACTTTTCCATAAAGGCCAGATTTGTCCAGTATACGACTGATTGTTGTCCTATGGACAGACACGCCCACCTCAGTTGTAGATCTCTGCAGTTCATCCAGAGTGATCATGGGCCTCTTGGCTGCATCTCTGATCAGTCTTCTCCTTGTATGAGCTGAAAGTTTAGAGGGATGGCCGGGTCTTGGTAGATTTGCAGTGGTCTGATACTACTTCCATTTCAATATTATCGCTTGCACAGTGCTCCTTGGGATGTTTAAGGCGAGACACGGCAGGCAAAAACATAGATGTTTCACGCAGTGGTCAATTTTGAGATTTTGGGCTAGTTTACTCCTTCAATATGTGTTCTTGCAATCTGCTATAAAGAAAACATTGAAAATATACATTAGGATGTTTATTTTATTAAAATTTTTTAACTTGCGGTAGTAAGTTTCTCCCGAATTTACCAAGAAGTTAGCATTCCAACGCGACATGCCGAGTTTCGCCTGTTACTCTTTTAGTCTCCTGCACAACTCTATGCAACCCAAATAAGGGCATTTCCCTTCTATCAGTAATCAATTGCGAATGTCCTAAGAGGGATTTAATGCTAATGATGAAATCTCATTGGCTACCTCTGGTTTCTGCTAACGTGATTCGCTTAGACGCATCACATGGTGTAGTCTGACACTTCCGTGTTTAGCTTACCCCAAGACCTTCGAAAATGCCTTTAACACCGCAACTTTCAAGAAAAATAACGCAGCAATTGCTCTTTGCAAGATGTGACAAGGGAAAGCAATCTATTGAATTAGCTGAAAAACCATCCGGAAGCAGCACATCAGACCGTAAGCTGTCGTTGTGAAACCGGGGTGTGTAATGACAATGCCACTGACTGTGCGACAAAGCAGTGGATGATTATGCATGTCACATGTCTCAATGAATTCATACGTAATCTCTTGTACTCTAATAGTGATGCATCGGGTCTATTTATAAATATTGATCCATAGAACCATTGGTTTTGTAGCAGTCTGCTTCTAGAGTACAGGGAAGTTGATTTTGGAGGTCTAATGACATTTGATGACATTTGATCATACTGTTGTTGTAACAGTGAACATATTTTCATAAATGGAACAGGGTTGGATTCGTGATCAAATGTATTCTCATTTATTCTGTTATATTGGTAAGTTTTACTTTTGTAGTTTTCAGTTCAGTGGCAAAAACAAAGGACATTGAAATAATGCAGCCTTATCAACTTATGGACATTGAAGAAACATATTTTAAATTAGACAGAGAAAGAGAGATGAAGAGGGGACATCATGCATGCTCACATGACATAATGCATACACACTCACATTAACAGTAGGCAGCATCACTGCAGCCTGAGATACCACAATGCAAAAAATGGGTGTCTAAAAACAAGATAAAACCACTAAATCTCAGGGAATGGGTACTCAAAACAAGTGAAATTATCTGTCCATGCAGCAAGATAATTTCACTTGACAAGATTTTTTTTATTAAGTTTGTTTATTCTAGAAATAAGATTATAGTGTAAAGTTGAACACTTAAAATAAAAAACACTTTTAAAACAAGATAGATTTTAAAGTGTTAGATGTTTTAAGTTTTATTATCTTGGTAAGATCCAAATAATTTGCAGTGCAAGCTTTAGTGCAGTGGAATCCATGCTCTTGTAGTCAGGTTGACGCACCAACGCACATGCAGGTATACACAATTATGGATCTGTTGTAATAGTTTAACATTATAGGATGAACATATTCTTTATAGTCATTTATGGTTTGCTTGTCCAATTGGCTGATGGTCTTCTCCCTGGTCCTATCCAAAAGAAATTGTGTTTTTGCCACTCAAGTGAAAATAAATGAAAACTTGTGAGCACAGACAAGTGAAAAGGCACCAGCAAAAGATGTCAGAGGGACCTAAATATGGTGCTGGATTGGACAATTAGACTTTAGAAAGCTGTGACCTCTACTGTTGGTCTTGTTCTGTGGCCATACAACTGTCTAGCGTGGGTTTTGTTGGCAACAATCTGCATGATACGCCAAAGTTAATTCATTGAGTTACTGCAGTTGTAGGCCTTATATGCTATTAAATAATCAATTTTCATGAGTTTGAAATATTCTATATTATTATCACTAAGGGCCTGAGCACTTATTCTGTTTTTGAGCAATTTTTTCCAATATAAATGTATTAAATTTCCCTATTCAAATCTTTAAACGTCGTTTTCTCAAAATGAGTTTTTTGAAAATTTCCGGTAGACATATCTCAGCCTATGTAGCACCTATATACACCAAACATTCCAGTTATACACTTAGCAGTTTTCTGAGGATATTTACAGAGGGATTTGTTGATAAATAATTCCTGGCCTGATTTGTGAAATTTTAATAAAAAAAATATGGCGAAAATCAGTATTTTAAGACTATGGACAGTTTATTTTGATTTCCTAGGTAATGAAAGCAGATATCTTGAAATCCCTCTTTAATTCTTTTTTCATTTTGTGTGTAAACAAAATGAAAAAATAATTTATCACCTGGCTTTATCATACATTCAGATCTGTCTACCGAAAATATATGCAAAATTGCGCATATTTAATGAGAATGCCTAATTTGCATAAACTAACATACATATTTCAAAAAACCTGTAATACATTTTTTATGTACTTGTGTATGTAACCAACTGAGGAAGTTTCATGGTGATATCTATTATTAAAATTCTTTACCCTATTCACCTGTAGTGTCTCACCTTAATTGGGCTCACCTGGCAAAAATTATCACAGGTGTCTAAGATTGATTTCAGTGATCCAAAGAATCCAGAGACACAATTACCATCCATGAGTTTGATGGTAAAAACAAGATATTCAATGTTTATGACATTTAATTCTAATTTGCATAATAATTTGGAACATGGTGTATCTCAGACATTCTCCCATATTATGTTGTCAGGAGACTACCTACTAACACGTCTGGCACTTGAAGTGGGACTGACACAGCATGGTTTCTCTGAGTGCTCCTCTGTAACGCTGGGCCCAAAAGAATGCATAGGTCGAACAGGACGGCCCGAGGAATTCAGAACTGCCTCAAACGCCAATCATCCTCATTTGCCAGCAAGTCTTCTTGCTGTTTGAAGATGCGTTCACTCCGAATCGTTACATTTGCCACATCTTCAGACAGTGCAAGATCAGTCGTTGTGCGTCATTACGCATTGTGATGGCATGGTTTTTATAACTATCCATTTGATTGTATCTGATAAGCTACAGATGTTGGTATTATTCTACTTGTAAATGGGAAATAGTTCTGCGCAAATTAAATTTCTTGAACATTTCAAAATGGTTAAGACATGCGTCACAATGGAACACATTTAAAAACTAAAGGCATATAAATTTACACTATGATTCTGTAGCTGATGACGACATTTATACTATGAAAACAACTTTCCCCAGTGAACAATAAAGACTATTTATCTATCATCTATCTATCCATCTATCCATCCATCTATCCATCCATCTATCCATCTATCCATCTATCCATCTATCTATCTATCTATCTATCTATCTATCTATCTATCTATCTATCTATCTATCTATCTATCTATCTATCCATATGCTCTAAGGCAAATTCCTTCCTGGTATTCACATCTAGATGTGTTAAACAACTCATAACATACCACCATTTGTTTGAACCCACCCATTTTTGGAGCAAAACTATTGGAACATGTGACTGACAGATGTTTCTTGTTGCCCAGGTGTTGCCTTTTAGGTTGATTGTTCAAACATTAAATAGCTCTGCAAAATTGGTCAAAGTTGTCATCATTGGTTAAAACCTTTAAAGACTGCATTTCTTGTTAAAGAGGACAAACCAACATGAAGACCAAAGAGCTGTCTATGGGAGAAAAGCAAGCCATTTTCAAGCTGAGAAAAGAAGGAAAATCGACCAGAGCCATTGGACAAACATTGGGCATAGCAATCACTACAATTTGGAATATCCTGAAAAAGAAAGAAACTACTGGCGTAATGAGCAACAGATGTCGAACAGGTCGGCCAAGGAAAACAACAGTAGTTGATGACAGAAATATTGTGAGAGCTGTGAAGAAAAACCGCAAAACATCAGTAAGTGACATCAGTAATGACCTCCACATTGCATGGGTGAAGGTATCACAATCTGCTGTTCGAAGAAGACTCAAAGAGCAGAAATATAGAGGCCACACCACAAGATGCAAACCACTCATCAGCAGTAAGAATCGGAATGCCAGATTGGAATTTGCAAAGAAGTACAGAGATGTGCCGCTAAAGTTCTGGAAGACAATCTTATGGAGTGATGGAAATGCCAAAGTGTGGAGAAAGAAAGGAACTGCTTATGATCCAAAGCATACAAGCTCATCTATGAAGCATGGTGGGGGTAATGTCATGGCTTGGGCAAGCATGGCTGCTTCTGGAACAGGCTCATTAATGATTATTGATGATGTAACTTATGATGGTAGCAGCAGAATGAATTCAGAAGTGTACAGAAATATTTTTCTGCCAATTTACGGAGAAATGCATTGAAACTAATCGGGAGGAAGTTTATCATGCAGCAGGACAATGACCCAAAGCACACTGCCAACACAACAAAGAACTTCATCAGGGGGAAAAAGTGGAAGGTTTTAGACTGACCAAGTAAATCACCTGACCTGAACCCAATAGAGCATGCATTTCACCTTCTGAAGCAGAGACTGAAGGGAGAATCCTCCCGAAACAAACAAGAACTGAAAGAAGCTGCGGTAAATCCTGGAATAGCATCACAAATGAAGAATGCAACAGTTTGGTGATGTCGATGGGTTGCAGGCTTGAGGCAGTTATTGCAAGCAAGGGTTATGCCACCAAATATTAAATGTTATTCACTTGAAGAATAGTTGTTCCTTTACTTTTGCTCACCTAAAAATGCTGTGGTCTAATAGAAACGGTGATATGTCCTAAGTTGTTGAACACATCTACATGGGAATACCAGGAAATAAAAGCTGAAATTCTGAACTATTGCCTCATACTAATCTTTTGATCTTTAACCCAAATGACTTCAATGACCAACAAAAACAAAGGATATTGCCTTTCCGTTCCAATACTTTTGGAGGGAACTGTATTTGAGTGTTCTTTTTGCATTTATATTACAATCTTGTTTTGTTTTGTTTGTTTTTCACTGCAGGCTGTTAATTGTAAGAATGGCTTTGTGAAATCGTCATATGATTAATGAGAGGCAACATTTAATTTCGTTTACACAATGGTCTGCAGTCTCACACACTTTCAAGTGTTTCATTCATCTGCCGACAGTGTTGACATTTCTCATTTTACCTATTTCGGTGTGTTCGCCTGGGTCAGAGCATCCGTGAAGGATCGTACATTTTTCTGTCAAGTTATAAATCCAATTCTTGCGTAGGGAGTGGCATACAGTACATCTTCTTTTGTGTATACACCACATTTATAAATGAGGCCCCAGGGCTTTGTGATGGCCACTCCATTGCCTTGACTTTGTTTTCCTTATGCCATTTTGCCACAACTTTGGTCATATGTGAGAACCTCTAGCCGTCTCTATGGTCCATCCATCCATTTTCATCCTCTTATCCGAGGTTGGGTCGCAGGGGCAGCAGCTCCAGCAGGGGACCCCAAACATCCTTTTCCCGGGCCACATTAACCAGCTCCGACTGGGGGATCCCGAGGCGTTCCCAGGTCAGGTTGGAGATATAATCTCGCCACCTAGTCCTGGGTCTTCCCCGAGGCCTCCTCCCAGCTGGACGTGCCTGTATCACCTCCCTAGGGAGGCGCTTAGGGGGCATCCTTACCAGATGCCCAAACCACCTCAACTGGCTCCTTTCGACACAAAGGAGCAGCGGCTCTACTCTGAGATCCTCACGGATGACTGAGCTTCTCACCCTATCTCTAAGGGAGAAGCCAGCCACCCTCCTGAGGAAACTCATTTTGGCCGCTTGTACCCTGGATTTCGTTCTTTCGTTCATGACCCAGCCTTCATGACCATAGGTGAGGGTAGGAACAAAAACTGCCGGGTAGATCGACAGCTTTGCCTTCTGGCTCAGCTCTCTTTTCGTCACAACAGTGCGATATATTGAGTGTAATACCTCACCGCGCCGATTCTCCGACCAATCTCCCGCTCCATTGTCCCCCCTCTCGCGAACAAGTCCCCTAGGTATTTGAACTCCTTCACTTGGGGTAAGGCCTCATTCCCTACCACCGGTATCCTGCAGAGAACCATGGCCTAAGATTTAGAGGTGCTGATGCTCATCCCAGCCGCTTCACACATGGCTGCGAACTGATCCAGTGAGTGCTGAAGGTCACAGGCCGATGATGCCATCAGGCCCACCGAACTGCAACCCATCCCCACCCCGACTATGCCTCGATATCCTGTCCATAAATACAACAAACAGGATTGGTGACAAAGCGCAGCCCTTGGGGAGACCAACCCTCACCTGAAACGAGTCTGACTTACTGCCGAGAACCCGGACACAGCTCTCGCTTTGGTCATACAGAGATTCGATGGCCCTAAGAAGGGACCCCCTCACCCCATACTCCCGCAGCACCTCCCACGGTATCTCCCGAGGGAACCGGTCATACGCCTTCGACAAAATCCAAACTCGTCACTATGGTGTTTCTTCTAAAAACTAATCAGACAGGAAGCAGAAGGTGAACATGACATTTTTTTACTTCATGGAAAAAGTGATTACAGATGCTAACTGATGCAAAGATAGTAATCTTTTCTTACAGAATACTAAAGGAATTACCAGAATGGTGATATTAATTTCACGAGTGAGTATTCATTTGATAATGGTTTGATACAGGTTGAAGATTATCTATGTTAGTTGATGTTAGTTCTGTTTTTCCAATTTGATAATCGAACAGGTTATTAGCCTATAAGTAAAATGGCAAATATGAAATTACTCAATAATGATGGCCAATACCCAGTAGTGGTTTTTGGCACGGGCGAAGCGTGTTTTTTTCATGAAACATAGGGGTGGCACGAGCACATAAAAAAAGATCCTCTGCGCTTTTTCCAAAGCGGTTTTTTATTATCTATCATTTCACTGTGTGTGGAATTGGCAAGTCGGCGCCCCCTGCAGCTGCTTGCTGAGAAATTTTGAAAAAAGAAAAGAGGGAGGGGAAACAAGCAAAAGATAAAGGTATGCAACTATGTTCTCTCTGCATGATTATGGTATCATGTCATGAATGAATGAAGGGCTATTTGCTATTTGCTACAACTCTATTTTGTGACAACTCTATTTTTAAAGTATAGTTTAACATGTCATAACTAAAAGTGTGCCATGCATAGAATGAGGCAGTAACCAAGGAGCTAATGGTTCGTCCCTAAAAGTTAGATTAATATAGCGTGTAATGACAGACATTTAGTGTGTAAGGGCATGTTTATGTAACCGTCCTATTATGTTTGTGGTCAATTTGACCCCAGGCTGTTTTAGCTGTATAAAACATAATCCTACTGTCTTTTGCCTTCAATTTCAATTGCAATTCAACTGCATTATTTGGCTTTGCTGTGAAGTCTAAACTGCTGCAGGGCATTTCGGTATCCCCCATTGGCATCAATGAAAGACTGATGACATGACGCATTCCCCTGGCAAAGAAACGCTTTGCCACTCTCATCAGTGCATACGCTCCAACGCTTGATCCCGAGCACAACATCAAAAAAGGATTTCTACAGAGCTCTTGATGCCATCTTACAGAAAACCCTGACTACGGACAGGCTCATACTAAACGTTGGGGTGAAGCAAGGCTGTGTCTTGGCTCCAGTGCTCTTTAACAACCTGCCTCTTCCCCCGTGTCATGGGAAAGGAAGACGGTGTCCATGTGGAATACCGACTTGACGGAAGCCTTTTTAACATCCGTCGGCTCCAGGCCCACACAAAGACAAAGACCTGCCAAATCTGTGAGCTTCAGTATGCTGATGATTGTGCTGACTTAGCTCACAGTCCTGACTCTCTGCAGCATGCCCTTAACACAATATCCAGTTTGTACCAATCCTTTGGCCTACAGGTTAACAGCAAAAAAAACGAGGTCATGTTCTATCTTACCACCCCTGCCTCCACCCCCCCCCCCAGTTTTCACATAAACGGTGTTCCACTTACAACAGTGGACCACTTCACCTAGCTCGGCTCCACTCTGTTTTCATGCTGCTCCCTTAACACAGAAATACACAACCGGATAAATAAAGCATAATCATCCTTTCGACGCCTACGCAGCAGGGTTTTTGAAAATCGTAACCTGAAGTTCAGTACCATGGTTGATGTCTACAATGCGACTGCAGTTGTAGACAATGTGCCACTGCAGTCTCTCTAATACACCAAACCAACCAAGACCAACGATCCGAGAGGCGCATCAAGAGACACCAGCGGGCGGCTGGTACCCCCCCGGCATCTGGTTTCCCCTGCTCCATCTGCGGACGAGTGTGCGCCTCAAGGATCGGACTCTACGCCCATGAGAAGTGGCTCCAACGGCAAGGTCGCTGAAAGCACCCCCCTCCCATCCCCATCCCCAGAGAAAGAGTCATCATCGGACACGATGGACAGCTAAGAGTGAATGAAGGATTTGTGCAATTGAGAAATATAATTTTCTCGTTCATTTGCTTTTATAATAAATGTGGTTTTAATAAATTATAAATGTTTGGGCAGAATTTTGTGTTATTTTGGGGGGGTGTTTTTTCTCGCCCAGGGTGTAATTCAATGTAGAACCGCCACTGGCAATAGCCTAGTTTGAATGCGGCTTTATGTACAGCACTGTGCATGTCTTAGGCACCTGTAAAAATAAAATCTATAAACAAAAGACGCTTTGAAAATATAGGATAAACGTACCCATTAAGCCCAGGCACCATTTAAGCCCTTTTGCGACTTTGAAGTCAATTCATAAAAAAACAGGGGGCTGTCTTCTGCTACTCATTATTTTATCCAATCTAACAATTTCTTAGTTACACGTCAGGTTTTGTTGGGAACCAATCACATTTGTCAATGTTGAGTTAGGCCAGCCTACATCAGTGCAGTCTCAAGGAGGCTCACAAAAAGTCGCCTCAAAACTTTGTTTTGGGACCCCTCAGAAGGAATGCATTTCCAACAATTTACAATCATTAACTTGGTAAGTACATGCATATTATGTAAATTGAGAGATTAATGATTTGATTGTTGTGTATTATCAAGTAGTTTGTAAATTTGTACTATTTGATTTCATTTGCAAAGATGAGTTTTGCTAGTTAGCTCAGCAAGTTAATCACAAGGGCAAAATATAGCCATACTGATAGATACTTAACATTTTTAATCCTTCGGCAGTGTATGTTTTTTGATTCATTTTACATCGATCTACAAATTAAGACAGAATAAATAGTTCGGGTGGGCTTAATATTCTTTTTAATCCCTTTTTTTTAAAGGTGGGCTAAAATGGTACAGTGAGCTAAAAAGCAGCTAGTGCAAGCAAACTTTGAATGAAAAGACTTTAAATTCTGAAGGTTTGGCAACAGAGGGATAAATATGATGGCAAGTTTACAGCATATTTAGTCTCCAGGCATAGCTTTATACATTTTATTTTATTTTGGTGTGAACATATCATCTTTATTTCCCCGGTAGTCACTGTAGACCCATTTAAGCTTAGCATGTTCCATTCATGCCCATCTCATGGGTTTCAATAGAAAATTCTAGAATTTATGAGTTTGATTGGAATTTTTTATGTAAAGATTTGTAATTTTTACTGCAATCCTGTGACTTTAATGTTTTATCTTAATGACGTCATTAACAAAGAGTACATCACAGATCACACACTAGGCAGAAGTATTGCTATGTAACCTATTTTCCATAATCCTTTGTTTACAGTGAGAAAAATGAAAAGGAAGAACTCATCAACACCACCTGAAGGATGTCATGAAGTTTCTTGCAGAGGTGGTAAAAGTACTGAGTCAAAGTACTTTTCTGAAGTACTCTGAGTTCACAAGTTTTGGGAACTCACTACTTAAGACCAAAATATACTTAAGAGATATTAACTCCCTTTACCTGATCATTTTGGTAAATGGAGTAGGGACTTCCCAAAACGTGTGAACTCAACAGTACTACAGAAAAGTATTTTTACCAAATCTGGTTTCTTGACAGAGTCCCAAACAATAGATTCAATCTGCCTATTGAAGAGGTTCATCCTTTGCTGGGCTAACCTGCAGGTTGCACTTTTCACCAGGCAAACCACCAAGAAATCGAAATGCTGTACAAAATAAAACTAAAAGCAATGAAAGTAGGCTAGCCTCTTTATGAGCTATTTTGCAAGTCATGTGTTTCATATCTGATGTTAAAACATTATTAGTGTTGAGTTATGTGATGAGTTGGCAAAAGCATGCCAAGAAACTTAAGAAAAATACTTAATGTAATGTAACGTAAATGTTCATGTAAGACATGTTAATGACTGTTGCAGTGTCAGTGTTTTTACTACTTTAAAAATGGTTATATTATCAGTATAAAAAACTAAAACCTGTGAATGTAGCTTATGAGAATAATAATTGTAGTCTTGTAACGGTTGTGTAGGTCAGGTGTAGAGAGAGGGAGAACCAGCCAGGTAGAATACGTAATCTTTGGTTTATTTCAGTTGGGAATCCAGGAAACCATATAATCCATAGTTGCAGGTAAACAAGTACTCGATAGCACAACGCTAACACCTTAGATGCGATGTGCTCTTTTAGTCCGCGGCACGGACACTGGGCTAAACTAAGGCATAGAGAGTACGCATATAAATCGACATACCCCACTCTTCTCACAACAAATACATAAAGGAAGGCTACTGGAATACTAGCAACAGAAACTCACGTAACACAGGTCATCAATGTAACAACGTCACTTCCAACAATGTCCGACATTTCTCTCTCAGTCTGTTCCGCTTATGTAGCCTGTTGCTAACTAGCTGAATCAACACGGCTGACAGTAGTTGCTAATCAGACTCTACCCACACAGTACAAACTAACCTTAGTCTCGCGGGAACAGACTGAGAGTGAGATGTCGGACTTAAAGAGACCTACACATTTTAAACATTGAAACTAAAACACCATGCATATGCACTGAATGAACACAAACATTTTAAATTAAGTAAACATATTCATGGAGTCCATATCTCAGTTCATGTACGCCAGCCCACCCTGGGCTGGACTTTACAAGTCTTATCTCTTGTTCACGAGCTGCTCCTCAAGTCATGTTTGTGGTTTGATGATGTTAGTTATTGGTTCAGGTGACAAATTGGCTAAAGCAAACCAAACACTAAATTAAATGTTTTTTTACATACTTGTTATTTTAGATATTATTGAATAAATATTTGTTGTTTTCACTACATTTAAAAAATAAGTTTTATATTTTGTCAATCATTTTTGTTGTGGGCTTATTTGGAACACATGTTGGCTTAAATGGTGACATGGTACCAATTAAGCCCATGCCAGACTTTTGACTTTATTCTTAAAATATCTTTATTATAAAAGACAATAAATTATTGTCTTTTGAAATGAGAGATTAATCTTACATTTTAACAAATTAATAAATAAATTAATTAATTAATAAACTTTGTCAGTATGTATGAAAAATAACTGAACTCAGATTTGAGTGGGCTTAATGGGTACCTTTACCCTAGAAATTAAAGTTCCTAAAAATGAAATTTATACTCCAGTGAGCAAAAAACAGTGAAAAGTGTGACGTTCTACACATTTTATTTTGATTGTCCTTCACCCAGTTTACTACCTTCTAAACTGATTTTGGTTTCATTTAATCAGGTTAGATCTATCAGTCATTGATCATTACCATTCCTGTTTGTTATCATTGTGTCACCATGCACCTTACCTAAAAGGTCGTAAGGTTTTCATCTGAAATGCAGTCTTACAAAATGTTTCTTTAACAAAAGTGTAAATAATTCTCTCTAGCATTGCATTTTATGGCAGATTAAGTTTTGGAAGTACATACATTGCTAATTTCTACTGACACACTAATTCAGAACACAAAATCATAATTATTAGAACAAGATTTTAGTCAAATAATATCTAGGGTGCCTAAGACTTTTCCACAGTACTTTATACATGTACTTCTGTGTCCATAAATTATTTGGGGTACCCACCAAAACTGCAAATCCTGGCTACGTGCCTGTTTTGAAGCAGTGGTTTCTTCCTTGTTCAGCAGCCTTTCAGGTTATGTTGATATAGGACTCCTTTTACTGTGGCTATAGATAATATAATATTGTACCTATTTCCTCCTTTGCTGTTGTTTTGGGATTGATTTCCACTTTTTGTAGCAAAGTATGTTTATAAGAGACAGAACGCACCTTCTTCCTGAGTGGTATGATGGCTGCGTGGTCCATGGTGTATACACTTGCATACTATTGTTATACAGATAAATGTAGTACCTTCAAGGGTTTGGAAATTGCTCCCAAGGGTGTACCAGACTTGTGGAGGTCTTTCCTTTTTTTCTAGGTCTTGCCTGAGTTCTTTTGATTTTCCCATGATATCAAGCAAAGAGGCAATGAGTTTGAAGGTAGGTCTTGAAATGCATCCACAGGTATACCTAAAATTGACTGAAATGATGTCAATTAGCCTATCAGAAGCCATGACATAATTTTCTCGAATTTTCCAAGCTGTCTAATGGCATGGTCAACGTAGTATATGTACATTTCTGACCCACTGGAATTGTGATATAGTAAATTATATTATGACTACTCTGACTGTAAACAAATGTTGGAAAAATTACTTGTCCTAACCGACTTGCCAAAACATTAACATGACAGCTGTGGAGTGGTTGACATGAGTTGTAAAGACTTCAACCTAAGGGTATGTAAACTTAAGACTTCAACTCTACAGGAACAAATCACAGATTTCTTGTTTTTTTTGCCAGACACAACAGTCTTATAGAAAAAGATGTAGTTTGCATTTCATGTTGTTAGTGAAAGCATCTGCAATAAACTAGGCTGTTTATTAATTTATTTACTTGCCATCTCAGTAATTCAGAAAGGTGTATATTTTCATTAAATGTGTACACATGAACAGAGTTTAGATCAAAGATTTCTTGGCTTGAAATATTATTGATGATGGGTAATTTGTCTTTTAAATTAGATGCAAAATATATTTTTAACTCAGAGGACATTCAGATGCAATTACCATGGGTTTATTAATCATCCATTACGATGGAGGTTTTCTTTTTCACTTTATTACTTCAACACACTTTTTCTTCCTGAGCGCAGCTAATGGAGACTGAAAATACACAGGATAAATGGCAATGCAGACTACGATGCTACACTTTCTTAGTATCTGAAGCTGCTTATACAGTCGTATGCAAAAGTTTAGGCACCCCTGACAATTTCCATGAGTTTCATTTATAAATAATTGAGTTTTGGATCAGCAATTTTATTTTGATCTATGAATTAACTGTAGGACACAGTCATTTCTTGGTAGTGAAATTAGGGTAATTAGACAGGTGCATACACTTGGGCACCCTTGTCATTTTGTTGATTTGAATACCTGTAACTACCTAGGACTGATTAATTGGAACACACAATTGTAATGGTGAGCTCATTAAGCCTTGAACATCATAGACAGGTGCATCCAATCATGAGAAAAGGTATTTAAGTTGTCCAATTGCAAGATGTTGTTCTCTTTGACTCTCCTCTGAAGAGTGGCAACATGGGGGCCTAAAAACAACTATCAAATGACTTGAAAACCAACATTTTCAACATTTATGGTTTACAGGATTACAGGCACAGTTCTTGTTAAGGCCAGAAGTGGCAGGCCAAGTAAAATATCAGAGAGACAAATGCAAAGGATGGTGAGAATGGTCAAAAACAGCCCACAGACCACCTCTAAAGACCTACAACATCATCTGGCTGCATATGGTGTCACTGTGCATCGTTCAACAATTCAGCACACTTTGCACAAGGAGAAGCTGTGTGGAAGAGTGATGCAGAAGAAGCCTTTTCTGCACACATTCCACAAACAGAGTCGCTTGAGGTATGCAAACGCACATTTGAACAAGTCAGCTTTATTTTGGAAGAAGGAGCTGTGGACTGATGAAACAAAGATGTTATTTGGTCATAACAAGGGCCGTTATTCATGGCGGCAAAAGAACACAGCATTCCAAGACAAACACTTGCTACCCACACTAACATTTGGTGGAGGTTCCATCATGCTGTGGGGCTGTGTGGCCAGTGCCGGTACTGGGAATCTTGTTAAAGTTGATGGTCGCATGGATTCCACTCAATATCAACAGATACTTCAGAATAATGTAGAGGAATCAGACACAAAGTTGAAGATATGCTGGGGCTGTATATTTCAACAAGACAACGACCCAAAACACTGCTCAAAATCTACTCTGGCATTTATGCAGAGGAACAAGTACAGTGTTCTGGAATGGCCATTTCAGTCCCTAGACCTGAATATCATTGAAAATCTGTTGGGTGATTTGAAGTGGGCTGACAATGCTTGGCAACCATCAAACCTAACTGAAGTGAAGATGTTTTGTAATGGTCCAAAATACCTTCATCCAGAATCCAGACACTCATTACAGGCTATAGGAAGCGTCTAGAGGCTGTTATTTCTGCTAAAGGAGGCTCAACTTAATATCGATGTGATATTTCTGTTGGGGTACCCACATTTATGCACCTGAAAAAATTTTGTTTTGATGCATATTGCACATTTTCTGTTCATCCAATAAACCTAATTTCACTACTCACATATTACTGTGTCCTTCAGTTATTTGGTAGATCAAAATAAAATTGCTGATCCAAACAATTTGTAGCACATCCAGAGTTAGCCAAGCTAATACTTTAATTTGGACTCAAAGCACAATTATTACTCCCCAAGTCCCTCTGCAAACTTTGAAATACTCCAAAGATTTATACAATGTGTGGCTCATGAAATTTGAGAAAGCTAGCATGACTCTTTCTTCAAACCTTCTTTTCTTACCAATATTAAATCATACCTGCTTTGATCTGAGGTGAATTTGAGAGTACAGAAGAGGTACTACACAATATAGTAGAATGGGCTTAAGATGTGACAGGTAAGTAATTTTCCTTATTAACTATGAAATTTAGAGCGTGAATGAGACAGAGCATCTTAAAAGATATACCCAGCAAAACTCAGGCAGTTATTGCATGCATAGAAAAAAATCAAACACATTTTTAACACTAAGTGCTTAATTTGGACAAGAAATTCATCCCAATTTTAATGCCCTGAAATGGGTGAATCATGTTTAAAATGTGTAATCACTTCTAAATGCTGAAATTAGTATTCACACTAATAGCTTAACAGTAATCTCTTGGGTGGACAGACAAACATAATTGGTACTGTAGATTTGCTTGTGTGAGCTAACAAGCGTCATTACTTTCAGTGACTCAGACAAAGCTGCAGGTGTTGTTTTCTTTTTATTTTACCTGTCAAATATCTACAGCATGCACTAATTCTCCCAGTTCACTCTGAACCTTTGATCATTCCACAGGGTTTCTGATGAAGCTTGTATTCACTACAAAGTCATGGTGATTGCCTACAGAGCAGCATCTGTCCCAGGTTGATTATAAAAAATGGGAATGTGTTGTCACTCATATTTAAATGATAAATTACAATAAATATATTTAAAATTATGTATGTACAGTTAGGTCCATAAATATTTGGAGATTGACTACGTTATCATTATCTAAGCTGTCTACCACAGTATACAATGAATATGACCTGAAACTGCTGTACATGTGGGTATTTACATTCAAATCGGGTGAATGTTGTAGGATTACAGCACTTTTTTTATGTGGTCCTCCCCCAATTTTAAGGGCTCAAAAATATTTTAACAAATAAAGATAATTTTCAATTAAATTGAGTTCTAACACTTGGTTGCAAATCATCTGCAGTCAATGACTGCCTGAAGTCTGAAACCCATAGACATCACCAGATGCTGGGTTAATTTCCATTTGATGCTCTGCCCGGCCTTTAACGATGCTGTCTTCAATTCGTTCTTGTTCTCTGGGCGTTTTGCCTTCAACAAGTAAAATGCATGCTCAATTGGATTCAGGTCTATAACCTAAATCTAATTTAGGTAGATTTACGTATTGTCACGTTTCCTATCCCTGATAATGGAATAGAGAGACAGACGTGAAGGAGATGCAATCAAACAGCATTTATTGCCAATACAGCTTTAAAACAAATATTGCCACAAGGGGCAAAACTGAAAGTATTCCAACCTAATAACAGGGACCAGTAACCGGGAACACGTAACATGGAACATTAAACAACAGGGGAAACACGAAAACCCACAACCTATATACTAACATAATGAGGACTCAACAAGAAACATCTGGGAACCTAATTGACAATAACATAACCTAAACCACCCACATAACAGAAACCTAATACCTGCAACGTCAAAACAAAACACAAAGGAGAACCAAAACATCACACGAGGGAACAAACCAGAGACAGGACACACACAGAAGTGCAACGTAAATACAAAAAAGGTGCATGAAGGCCTGATCACAGCCCTCACTGGGCTGGATGTGACAGGTATAACCTAAATCTAATTAATTACGTTTGGAGGGAAATGAATTGTAAAACCCAATTACTTGAAATATGAAAGTATGAGAAGGGCAATTATGTAAAATATGATATCACTGATCATGACTGTCAGTGTTAAATTCCATAAATAGTTGCTAGGGTGGGATCTGTGATGGTGAATAGGCGTGTAAGTACCCTACTCTACTCTCACCCCAATGTTCGCAAGTCAACATCCAGATGTAAATGTGTTTTTTTCTCAATTCTGGTGTGAGGCACAAGTAGACAGGTGATTGGTTGTAACCCTATCCCCTATCCTTAATCCTAATCTTAAACTCAGCAATGTCATGCCTAACTTTAAGCATTACTAACATCATGCCTAAACCCTAATCCCTAACCTTAATCGTGGACATTTGAATATAATGTCAATGTCAAGTTTATTTCTATAGCACATTTAAAACAACTGTAGTTGACCAAAGTGCTGAACAGGATAACAATATATATTAAAAAATAATAATAATACACTAACTAAGCAAGATAAGATTAAAGAGATGGTTTGGAGTAAAATAACCCTAGGGTCCTTTGCACCATGACCTTGAGCCAAACAAACCCAAATAAGCTTTTTTCCATTGTTATAACATTGGTTGAGTTAGAGCTTTCAGCCGAATGTCTTAGTGCAGGCTCTAATGGAACCAAGGGTGTATCTCGTAAATAACCCCACTAATAATGCCCAGAATGTTACTAAACTTTTTGGTAAGTTGGTAAGTTCAAAAAAGTTTGTAAGTACACATGAAGTATATTTAAATAACACTTGCCTGATGGCTACTACTCTCGGCTACTACCGCGAGATCACGCACAGAGCACAACATGTATTGCCTTGCAGCCGAGAGTAGCAGTGTTATTTAAATATTTAGCTCTCAGACTTAATAGAGACATGGGACATGTGTCTGAACTCTGAATGTCTTTAGGGAATCTAATTGCAGATACATCTTTCAGCATATCCAAAAGGTAATTTTATACTACTGTTCGGGAAGGCCGTTTCAGACACATTGGCCCTCATTTATCAAACGTGCGTAGAAACCAGTGTAAATCTGAGCGCAGAAATCATCTTACGACGAGACTCACATGTGATTTACAAAACATTTGTATCACTCCAATTCCAGCGTACAAATGAACGTGTGTTGATAAATCAGACGGTTGAAATCCATCGTAATTTAAATATCACGCCCACATTCATGTACGGATTAGAGGCCTCGCCCTTAGAATTTACGAAATGGATAAGCGAAATCCGGCAAAGAAAAGGAATTTCTTTGAGATAAAAAGAGACGCTCAGGTCTCAGGTGCAGGCCAACCGCTTGGTATTAATTGGAAGTTTAAAATCGATTGTTAAAGGAAAATGCGGTGTATATTGAGGTTACTGCTACAGTCATTGAAAACTATTAACAAGAACCTGAAGTGCATTTCAAATGAATTCAATATTTTCACTAAACCTTCCACGTTGTATTTTTTAAGTAGTGTGAAGTCAGCTAAATTGGGCCATCAGATTAAATGGGCCAAATAATGTTGTTGCGTCATATATTTCAATGTCTTTACAGCAAATCACTGATCTTACATTGTTGCTTTAACACTTGTGGACTTGTAACAAGAGTTTTGATTGGTCTGAGTTTTCTAGGCAGGCAGAGCAGAAAAATTACATTTAGATCTCATGCAAAGCTTATTTGATGGTATTATAAGCCCTTTACCAAAAAGTGGCCCATTTTAGCTGACTTCACCCTAGCTTTCTTACACAAAATAGCACTTACTATATTAGAAGCTCAGAATAAGATCCTTTCTCCTTCGTAGAGCCCAAGGGTGGCTGTTGTGGCCACTGATCTTTATTGAATGGCACCATTCTCCAGCGCAATATCGTGGAGAACCCTGCATGCCATAATTATGTTGCAGGCCTGCTCTGGTGTGTAAAGCAATCCCCCCACCCGCCCCGCTTAACCAAAACCGAGCCACCTGCCTTTGAGCAAACCAATCATTCCACTGTGGTTCGTGTGCGTGTGTGCGCACTGTTGAACCTGCGCTCCTGTTTGTTTGGGGATTTGCAGTGCGCCCTGTAGACTTGTCCCAACGCTGCAGTTTAAAAAATTGAGTTGCGTGTCCCACCCGGCCACCGGCTACCATATTCAGAACAAACATCCTGGCATCACATATGATCTGAACGTTGATTGAATTAAAGTTTTTGCGATTGATAAATGCGTAATCATTCATGGATGGTGGCTACAGATGCAATACAATCAATTGCCCGATTCACCTCAATTGGAAACCCAGCAATCTCATAAAATTGTATATTAATCATAGTTTGAATACACCAGAAAGGGACTTCATAGCCGCCAAAACTGCTGGCATACTTCGACTATTGTTGGCTGCGATATACCAGACCTGTCCCTGATCTCCTGCTGAATTTGCCTTATTTCAGCCCTCATGTTCTAGGCCACCCCGAAGTGAAAGGGAAAAAAATAAAACACTTAATAGCAATGTGATGTATACAATTAATTTGTAATTCAGAAATGTAATTTGCAATATGGGGTAGTTGCGATGCAGACATTTTCATCAATGATTACTGGTTCAACAATTCACTGAACTGGGTTGTTATACCATGAACACCACTAGTCACACTAGAGAATTTGCTTACACGAAGTCAGACCAGATGTGAGATTTTATCGCAGCCTACGATCACGTTCAAATTGATAAATCCCTTGCTTTGCGTAGGAATCGGCGTACGCCCGTCGTACGCCTGTTTTAGGTCATACGCATGTTTCATAAATTAGGGCCATTGAGTCAGCTAGGCTGGTGGATACCCACATTTTACCAGCCACCATTTTGTTCATCCAACAGTGTTTCACATTTGAGAGGTGAAAAACTTTACTACCACTTAACTTATGTCACAATAATATTTAAATCAGCTTTTAATTTTAATTTTGTACATTTATTTTAGAAAAATCTGTTTGAAAAACATGTCTGAGATTAATAATGAAATAATCTAAGCACTAGCTAAATTAGCTCCCATCGAATCTACAAGTAGATGGGTCTTCAGCAATGGAACCAAACACAATACAACAAATATTAATAGTAAACCATATTCTGGGAAAAAAAATGTTTGATTAACAAGAGATTCAATTAAGTTTGTCCTTCAGAAGTCAAACAGACTACCGTTACATTTGTGTGTGTATGCATATATGGTTCTCTTGTTAAACGAGAGTGCTGCTTTTCAGAATCCAATCATAAACACAGACTCAACCAACACCCCATCCTCATTTTTACTAACAGCAATATTAGTAAAAATATTGGGTCCAATGGGTCTGTTTGCTTGACTTTTTCAACTTTCTCAGATCACAGATAACATTATCGTATCATTTTTGCATCATATTCCTCATTTTCGTAACTAAATGCATTTTGTCCTCTATTCTGTACATTCACTTCATCTAGTCTACTGGTTGCTGACCCAGCAGAAGGGCTTATAATCCTGGGGCGCTAACTAGCTTTTTCGTCTGTTCTGCACTGTAGATGTCTATGACACAACAGGTTGGATTTCTCACTGAGAAATCTCATTCCGCTTAATATATATGCACCTCGACAAATATTTGTCAAATCCAAGACATGAAATGCTTGAAATAATAACAAATAATAAAACATATTATACTGTTTAAAATCCACTCGCCACTGTGGCTGGTAGATTAGACTAGGAAGGTACCAATTACAAAAAGCTCCCATGTTTCCCAACCTGGTTGAATAGCGAGAACAATAAGTTTGAATAACTTTTGTCTTTTTTTACCTTTGATGCTGTTAGTTGGTAATTTTTCATGTTAAAATCAACCTAGAACCTTCATTAAGGTTCAGTATCCTGCCCGCGTAAGATTTTCCCCCAAAGGAAAAAAAAAATAGAATCACAGTTCACAAGTCCAAGTTTAGGTTATATATACCTGTAATATATATACAGAAAGCTTAGACACTGAGGAATGTAGCGAATGTCTCAATTGTACAGTAGCTATAAGAAAAATAATAATTTCACCTCATAATGTGAGCTACGTGCATTGTACACATGCGTTTTAAATTAAATGGAATGTCAAATTAGAAACACGGCTAACACCCTCATTTTTTAGGTTATATATAAATGTCTTATATGTCTTGTAATCTTATAATCTTGGGGTTCAAGCAAATATCTCGGTGTTAGTGTAGCTATAAAATTCACAACGTGACTACTAAATGTCAGCTACGCGTTTTGAAAACAATTATACTTTTTTTTTCACTTCATTGAAAATACAATAAGGAATAAAATCAAAGCTCAAAGAATTAGCATATTTCATCTGACCAATAAAATAAGTGTTTGTAATACAAAAAAAGAACAAGTCAACCTTCAAATAATTTTGTTTAGTTATGCACTCAATACTTGGTCAGGAATACTTTTGCAGAAATGACTGCTTCAATGCGGCGTGGCATGGAGGCAATCAGCCTGTGGCACTGCTGAGGTGTGATGGAGGCCCAGGATGCTTCGATAGCGGCCTTTAGCTCATCCATGTAGAACCATAAGAGGTTCAATATAACACCTTAACCACCCCAAAGAACCGCTGAAGAACCGCTGAAGAACCAAACTGGGCTTAACAGGTTCTTTAAATAGTTAAGGTGCTATAAAGCACCACTACTTCTCCAGTGGTTCTTCAGCGGTTCTTCAGCGGTTCTATGAGGTGCTTAAGGTGCTATATGGTACCTCTTTGGTTCTATATGGCACCATTTTTAAAGATATGTGCTATATAGCACTTAAAGTGGTTCCCCTATGATTACAAGCCATGAACCACATTTAGTGCTATTTAGAACCTTTTGTTTTTAGATTGTATGATAGCCTGTGGTTTATGACATGGTGATTGATAGTAGCTCTTATTTGATCAGTTACCCTAGCTCTGGTCCTTCTTTTAGTGCCACCACGCATTCTAACTCCTCTCCCTATACCTTGCCCCACTACTCTCCCTTGTCCTTGCCCCTCTCCTCTCCCATG
>JACXGM010004437.1:0-13164 GCA_016801145.1 Umbra pygmaea | reverse complement strand
CTAGATGGGAATCAGCTGTGATTTCAACAATTGGATAACTTCAATAAGCTGTTTCTCATTAGCAATGGAATAAAATACAGAGAATATATTTGTGTTTCAATTCACAATATGAATAGTTGTTCACTTTGACTTTAGCCTGTAAGTTTAGGTTTAGAACATGGTGTTATCTGTTATGACATACAGTTTTAAAGAACTGGTAAATTTGGCAGTAAAAATCTATTGTTTTGGTCTTGTTTGAGCTTGTGTGTAAAAGGAGTTCAAGCATTTTAAATTTGTGTTAATTGTATGCATTATGTGTTAAAGCAACAAGAAATGTGTTAATAGTATAGCTTACACATGTGGATGTAGTGCTAACTGTGTTAAGAGTTTTGGAAAATTGTTAAAAGTATTGAAAAATCTTTCATAGCAATCATAAAAAACTGTAAAGCTTATTATTCTTTGACCAGACTCAAAGAGTTATCCTCAAACCAATCAAACAAACAGGTCATTGACAGTATTAATTAAGCTTGTAGCATTTTATCCAAAAATCAAAAACGGATAACGAATAGAATCAGTAATCCATTGTCTTGGATAGTCTACTAGAACGGTTGGCCACCAAGTACATGGTTCATGACGGAGAAAACATCACAATATAAATCTCTTCCCAGTGCCTCATGAATAGATTGGAATAGTTAAGGGCAAAATCAGCACCAATCGCAGTAACCATGAAAAAGCCTAAATTAATTAATTAAGCATGCGAGTATAAATGCAAACACAAATTTCTACTAGTAAATAAATAGTTTGCTTATGTTGTTGTTTGCATATGTGGTTTAAGCACCTTACACCATTCTTCCGTACATTACCTTGGGAAAATGAACTCATTGCAATGTTAATTATAAGCTTTGTACAGAACGTGTGTGTTTGTCCCAAAATCTTTATAAACTGTTCACTTGTGCGCTGTCAAAGTGCAGGATTCATTGTAGTCGCGTTAAAAAAAAAACATATGATATAGAAAAAATAGATTGTTTGTGTACTTGAACATAATAGCATTCATCATCAGAAACATGCACTTAATTTAATTTGCGCTGTTATTACAAATAATGTAATAGCCCATATAAAGTATAGCTAATGTAATTAAACACATAAAAAATCCCCTGAGCCCTGAGTTTTTGGAATGGTGGCTGTTTCAGCCCCAAACCAAGAACCCTTGTACAGCACACTGCATAGACGTTTGACTCCACCCACATTGAGGCACACCACAAATTGCACACTGCAGTGAGGGATACTTGCCTGAATCAGACTAGACAAGCCCCATAACTGGTCGAGGAAATCCAACTGTCCCATTATTTCATAACCAAACCCGTTTCATAAGATAAGGCTTTGTTGAGAGCCATAAATCTGATTTTACACATACAGTTCTTTATAACCACAGGGCTAGCATCCGGTTTGGCAAAGTGAAGCAAATCCGGAAGTGCCATAAACCTGCATTCTATCTGAATTCCAACTGGGGGCGAAACGTGTGGTTGCAAAAGAGGTCGGTTTCTGTAAATGTCTACGAGGAAGTCAGCCACTTCTCAATTGATTTATTTCCTCCGTGAACATTTTCATAATAAGTTTATGATTTCAATCGCTAGTTTTAAGTCTTCTGCAAAACAGAATGATTAAAATCTTTTGAATTATGGCCTCGTTGATTTTAAAATTGGCGATACAGCAGGGGGTAGTTTAGGGATTGGCTATGATGTGATTGACATTGACTGTGCCAGTGAAAGTGTGTAATGCATCGTAGAACGTAAGCATCGTTGCCAACTCCCAGCTAACATAACAATCAGATACCACCTTTCGTCTAAAATCGTCACATCTGCAACCAAGATGTCTGCCCTCATAACAGCAAACTCGATGAACTTTGTTGCTGTTGATTTTATAATGATTTACCAATAATAATAATCTATGTATAATAACCGTCTTGCCTAGAAAATTATTGGTATCGTGAAACACAGATTTGAACACAATACAGCAATTCTGTGCTTCAGTAACTTTGACCACTGCAACACTCAGGTACTCTTAAAGATAGTTAATAAAACACAAACATATATGTTAAAAATAATATATGTGTTAACGCGGTGTATCATAAAGTTTGAAAAACCATCTTGTCAGATGTGACTTTTTCCAAAACCATGTTTTATAGTGTAAAATTTCAATGAGACATATTTGTCTTTAGCAGAACATATAGGTCTAAATATATTCAATGAAGCCAAGTTTGAGTTTCATGGACCATTAGTTTCAAAGAACACCAAGATGGAAGGGGTGTTAGAATAATCTGTTTTCTAGTCTTTGATGTATCCATCATATCACATGTACCTCTAGTTATCCATCTTCTAGTAACGACACTTAAGAAAGAAAAATCACTGGATTCCTTATATACTTGGGGGTTGTGGGAGACTTCTACATTCAGAATGAAACATTGGTTTTCCAGTGGGTCCTGCTATGATCCATCAACCCCACAAAAGCAAGCTTTCACATGCCACCATTTGTAATTCTAAAAGTAATTTGGAAGACGTCCGTTGGGAGTATCAAAGTAGCTTTGGTTTAGGCTGTTTATAAGCTGTATTGTGTTGATTCTAACAATTAATTTCAGACAGTTCATCTTCCAACAACTGTAAAGAGGTAATTAAATAATATGGAAATGACACCAGTAGTGTCTCAAGTGGCACGCTAGTCCATACATAGTACACTAGATTTGATCAGAGCCTCATCCAATGGTCAAAAAAGGGAACTATAAAGGGAACAGGGTGCCATTTGGAACAATATATTTTCTCTAATGGGAAATGACTGCCAAGAATGGGAATGTAAGAAGACAGAGCTTTTTGCACTGAAGAGAATGCTCCAGAAATCTTTTTGGCATGATGCATGGTAACACCATGGTTGCCACAGTAATGAAATATATAGCCCCAGTGTAAGTTCTAGATGGTTATGGATAAGTTAAATGAGCAAAGCTTTATCTCCACACGCAAGAACACTTTTTATTAAAAAAATACTTCTAGGGCCCAATCAAGCATCTACTAGCAATAGTGTGGTAAGTCATTTATGATATAATCATTCAATTAGCCAAACAGTTAAAAGTGTTAAGCAATTTTACTACTGGCGTAAAATATTAGAATAGATTCTATTCATGAGATGTTTTCTGAATACCTGCAATAAAGGTATTACTTTGTATTACTGTGGTTTACCAAGTTTTTGTGAGATTTATTATATAATTTTGAAGTGCAGTCAAAATGTAAAAGTAAATGTAAGAACCACATGATATCCAATGAATTAACCATGAGATCAATGCTTTATATTTTGTGAATGCCAGACTGATGGTCATAAATGCAGGCATAATTGTGTGTGACAGTGATTCATCATACGGTTTGGTGCCACCAAGGGTGGCTTCTCTCTGCCTCTCTAACTTGTTATGAATGACATATTTATTGGACCACATCCACTCCTCTTAACACCTTCCTCTTTGCATTAAAATGACGTCTGTGCTCTGAAAGCAGCTGCCATTTGAACATGCTCTGGCATTTCCTCTGTGTCTGTTTCATATGCATGCAGCACTAAACAAGGACTCATTGAGCTGGGAGAGACTTTGTGACCGCTATGCTAAATCTGACGGTTGAAGATTATAGGAGGAAATGAGTATCATGATGACAGCTAGCGGAGAGGGCTCTCTCAGAACCATGTGCCACATGTCTGAAGTCCCAACTGCATTCCACCTTGTTATCTGTCAAATTAGCTATTACATAGTCCCTATGCCACAAATGACTGTTGCATATAATTCCATTGTAGGCCTAAAGCCAATCTTGACAGATACCAAAGTGAGCTGATCAGCTTATTTCACTGCTTGTTAGCTAGCTTTTCTCGCTTACTCAAGACTGACTTACAGGTGGTTGAATGATAAGCAAGTCAAGGCTCAAGGCTTGAAATGGACTAGGCAGGCATGATATGTTGTGATTTTAGGGGCAAGGCCACTTGGCCGTGAAGAGAGGCCAATTTGCTAGGGTGCCAAGGCCATCATCCAGGGTACTAAGGCTATCAAAAAATTGCTTTGCAAAGTGAAAAAACGCGTTCCCTCTCCTCCAACAACGCGTTCCCTCTCCTCCAACATGTTACAGGCCTAAACCTATGGCATGCAGTACAGAGATCTAATCCTATAAATACAGGGTGAAATAATACAGGAAGACTGTCATCAATGGGGACCATGTGATAAATCATGGCCTGTACATGAGGGAGGCTGGGCAAAGAGTCCACCTTAACCTCAGTCACTACACATTAGCATCGATAATAAGGACCTTCCAACTGGAGAACAGGTATATATTCAAGTTTCTACTCCAGACTGTACCTACTATATGTGTCACATGATTCTCTATCATATCACAGTATTACTGTACTAACTGTACTATACAAACATGGGTAATGCTGTGAGGTATATGTAAAGGAATACCATTGTGATGTTACAGTACTGTGTACAGTATGTGAAAAACAACTTAACCAATGAATCTTGTGGTGGCATTTTATACAGAATGGTTGGACAACCTCTTCAAGGTGGAAGGGAACGGCTCTTCACTGAACAACAAAAGCTTGCCATCATTGAAATGGTGCGAGAAAAGAATGCAATCCGACTTTGTGAGTTGCAACAATGCATAATTGCAAATGGAAATTGATTCAACAATATCAACAGCGTCAGCATTTCTACACTAAGTCGCATCCTACAGAAACATAACTTCAGAATGCAGCAGCTGTACAGGGTGCCATTTGAGAGGAACAGTGTCAGGATCAAGGATCTGCACCATGATTATGTGCAGGCATGTGTCACTTTACTTGACATACTATATATTGTGATGTGGGAATGAGGGATTATGCTGGCAGCTGCCCTGTCTGTAGCTTGTAGTTTTTGTCTATACTGACCTAACCCAGCCCATACCTGTGTGAAAATGTAGACATTGTAGTTACTGTATGTGTTTTCAATAACACTATTCAATATTTTCTGTTACAGGAGAGTTGTTTATTTGATGCCACATGAGTTCATCTACAGATGTCACACGATTAAGTGGTGCAAAAGGGGTAGAGCTGTACCCTGTTATACCGAGGCACACTTCAGCCGAGTTAATTAAATTTTGGTGGCAGTTTTTAAAAGAAAACAATACAACAAATGGCCGCCAGGGGGCTCTAGGTTGCACATTCATCCAAATAATTTCCCTTAATAATCTTTAGTGTACAACTTGTTTATCATTAAAACAACTACGTTCTAAAGTTAAATGTATTATTTGTAGCGCTTTAGTCATTAAACTATTGTCCTACAATATAATTGTCTCATGCAAACTGCCAACTGTATATTTAAAATACCTATTCATTTACGAAAGCCTACACAGTCTAAACATTTTAACTCAACTCAATATGACCTGGGGCCTCATTTATAAAACTTTGCAGTGGATTTGCGTCAGAAGTGGCGTACGGACGAAATATAGGACGTATGTACGCAAAGAAATATTCAGATTTATAAAACCGTGTGCACGCACCTCCTACGCAGTTTTCCCTTTATAAATGACAATCAAACCTAATACGTGACGCAGCTTTTGCGGCTACATGTCACGCCCATATTTGGCCATAAATAGTCAGTGAAACGCCCCAAAATTAATATTCATTGATTGAGAAATAATGGCAAACAACAAGGAAATCCAAAAAAGCAAATTCACTCAATGTGAAGTAGAAAAGAGTGAGGAAAATGTTGTTTGAAGGGCACAGTGTGCCTATTACCAATGCCGAAAAAGCGTTGGAGTGGCAAAAGGTTGCAGACGCTTTAAGAAAATTGGACCGTGGCCCAAATAAAAAGTGGTCAGATATCAGTCGATGTCAAAGCGTCTAGCGCTTCATCGCGAAAGTGTGTCTGCCACGGGTGGGGGAAAATTGGTTACATTACACAGCATGTCTGCATCACAAATTATTTTTCACATTTGCGGAATGAAAATGCTTTTGATTAATGAAAGTATGTTCATTCTCATTCGTTGCCATTATGGCAATAGCACCGATTTCATTTGGGACATAGCTGTAAAATCTGATTTTTTGTTTGCCTGTTCAATCGCCGTGTACGGAAACTTCATGTAATTATGCGACAAGCCTATTATACCGACTAACATGCCTGGCATAACTCGGCTAAGGGTTGGCTGAGATATTCCTGACCTGTCAGTCAATTCCATCTGGAAAGTGCCAGAAATCCTGTTATGAGTGTTATGAAAGGCGGCAATAAATAATATCCGGTAGGCTATTATTATTATTATTGTCTTCTAGATCAGCTATTGTACGTCATTACGCATTGTGATGGCATGACTTTTTATAACCATCCATTTGATTGTATCTGATAATCTACAGATGTCGGTATTAATCTAATTGTAAATGGAAAATAGTTCTGCACAAATGGAATTTCTTGCACCTTTCAAAATGATAAATACATGCATCATGATGGAACACATTTAAAAATAAAACGAAATAAATGCATATAAATAAACACTATGTTTCTGTATCTGATTTCGAAATTTATACTATGAAAACAATATTCCCCAATGGACAATAAAGACTATCGATCTATTAAGTATTTTTCATCAACAAGAATATTAGTTTTAAACATGATTTTGTTCTGTTTACCATATTATTTATGAGGATGATTTACATAACATGCCAATATAATTACATAATATATTTGAGTGTTCTTTTTTGCAAATATGTGCAATATGTGCTTAATTTGCATTTACATTATAATCTTGTTTTATATTGTTTGTTTTTCTCTGCAGGCGGTTAATTGTAAGCATGGCTTTGTGACATCTTCATATTATTAATGAGAGGCAGTATTTCGATTTCGGTTACACAACGCTCTGCAGTTTCAGACGGATCTACAGTAGCCTACGTGTTTCATCCATCTGCCAGCGGTGTCGCCATTTCTCATTTCACCCGTTTTTGTGCGTACGCCTGGGTCAGAGTTGCCATGAAGAACCACACATTTTCCCGTCAACTTTGCTTTTTATAAATCCCAATTATTGCGTAGAGAGCTGCGTACGTCTTCTTTTGTGCATACGCCACATTTATAAATGAGGCCCCAGTTCATACAGGCTTGATGGTGTAGTGGAAACGACTTGTATATTTATGGTTTTACGGTATATTAGTCATACACTGTTCGTTACTGCTTTTATTTTTATTAGATATTGCCGTTGTTCTTTTTGTTCACCTAAAAGTAGTAATGGATACATCTGTTACAGTTTCTCCCGATTGCTAAAAAACAAAGTGAATGCCGAGACCAAAGCATCAAAACCGTCAAGAATTATTGTGTGTTGAGTTTTGACACAATGAGCCACATTTTGCATTTTGTGTGTTAACAATTGGGAAAAACTGTAATCATACACTGTTCATTACTGCTTTCATAAACTACTGTAGTAATGGGCACATCATAAACTAGTAATGGGTACAGTACATCTATTACTGATTGAAATAATTTTATTTCACCAGGAATTGTGACCAGATCGTAAGTTTGAGTCACTGCAAAGGCATATGATATTCTTTTCTAAATCTATTTAGAGGACCTATTCAAATTGTATATTAACGTATCACTTTTGTGAAGAATCATCTACATTTGCAAAGAATCAATGTACAGTACCACACAGCTCAGCAGTGTGTATGATGGCAGGGATATGCACAGAACAATGATCATTCATTACATTTGCAGTTTGAATTTCTGTGCTGACTGTGGACCAGGACAGGATGAAATTTACCAAGTCCATTGGTATTGGCCAATCCCTAGACTTTAGTAACTTGCTTTTGAGCTACAGTAACATGTTGAACAACAAGTTTTTCACTTGGGAAAAATGATTTAACTTAATCATAGTGTATTTTCTTATACCAGTCTACAATCCAATAAAACATTCAACATAATAGTTTTTCTCTTATTAAAACTGTATAAAACTAACTTTCTTTCAATGTCACAACACAATGAATGAGGATTGTGTGTATTTTGGAAAAATTTAAATTAAAAACAATCACAGTTTCATGTAATCAGCCAGCATGTGGGGTTTGGGGGTTTTGTAACACAATAACTATAGGTATTTAGCCATCAGAGGATGGTCTGGCCGAGGGGAGATTAAAAGTGTCACCTTTCTACAAAAATTATGCACACTTTCCTCTGCCAACTTCTTCATGATTTCAGTCTGGTCTGGTCAGCACAAAGGGTGACAGATAAAACAATCTTTAATTACCTACAGTATACATGTGTAAACATAGGCCTATTCTACGTTGTTGAATTGAAATAATCTTAAATACAGTTATTAAATAAAACCTAATTGACCAGGTAATGGGAGTTTATAACTAACTAGTTATCATAATTAATAAAAAAACACTTTGAATGCATCCTCTATAAACAAGCTGAGAAAAAAAAGAAGTTGGCCTTGAGCGGGACTAGAACTTGCAACTCCCTACATTGAAAAATGTCACAGTAATCGCAACCAATCTAGCCCACTACACCACACCACGGTGCTGTCGGGATTTCCATGAAAACAGTTGTCTTTTGAGCAAGAGACTTTCCGAGGTTACCAGTATTGTATGACGACTTGATAACATCGTTTGTTAACCATTTTTGTCCCGCAAAGTTAAACTGTACTTTGATATACTGTGTAAATAGTTTTAATTTTTCACAAAGGATTCAGGGACACATTCTGATTGGAGAACGCAGACGCAGTAGTCTACAATATTTATTTGCTTTCCTAAAGCTGTTTAAAAAAAAAAAGGCCTTGTTTAAATTAAGGCGAGACACGGCAGGCAAAAACATCGATTTTCCATGCAGTAGTCAATTTTGAGATTTTGGGCTAGTTTACTCCTTCAATACGTGTCTTTCAAGCTGCTATAAAGAAAATGTTGAAAATATACGTTAGGATGTTTATTTTATTAGATTTTGTTAACTTGCGGTAGTAAGTTTTTCCTGAATTTACCAAGAAGTTGGCATTCCAACGCGACATGGCGAGTTTCACCTGTTAACTGAAGTCTGTCATGTTGGATATCATTGTAAAGCTCTGAGTCTCCTGCACAACTCTATACAACCCAAATAAGGTCATTTCCTTTCTATCAGTAATCAATTGCGAATGTCCTAAGGGGGATTTAATGCTAATGATGAAATCTCATTGGCTACCTCTGGTTTCTGCTAACGTGATTTGCTCAGACGCCTCACGTGGTGTAGTCCGACACTTCCGTGTTTAGCTTACCACGGGACCTTCGAAAATGCCTTTAACACAGCAACTTTCAAGGAAAATTACACAGCAATTGCTCTTTGCAAAATGTGACAAGGGAAAGCAATCTATTGTATTACCTGAAAAACCATCCGTAAGCAGCACATCAGACCGTAAGCTGTCGTTGTGAAACCGGGGGGGTTTAATGATAATGCCACTGTCTGTGCGACAAAGCAGTGGACGATTATGCATGTCACACGTCTCAATGAATTCATACATAATCTCTTACACTCTAATAGTATATTTATAATATAATAGTCTAATATAATAGTCTATTTATAAATATTGATACATAGAACCATGGGTTTTGTAGTAGTCTGCTTCTAGAGTACAGGGAAGTTGATTTTGTAGGTCTAATGACCTGTTACATTTGATCATGTTGTTGTAACAGTGAACATATTTTCATAAATGGAACAGGGTTGGATTCATGATCAATTGTAATCTAATTTATTTTGTTATATTGGTAAGTTTGACATCACTCACACACGGCAGCATCACTGCGGCCTGAAATGGGTTTCTAAAAACAAGATAAAACCACTAAATCTCAGGGAAAATGTACTCAAGATTTCTTAAATTAAGTTTGTTAAATCTAGAAATAAGATTATAGTGTGAAGTTCAACACTTACAATATAAAATCACTATTAAAACAAGAGATTGAAAAGTGTTAGATAATTGTAAATTTTTTAACTTGGTAAGATCCAAATAATTTGCAGTGCAAGCTTTAGTGCAGTGCAGTCCACGCTCTTGTAGTCAGGTTGACACACCAAGGCACACGCACATATAGCGTACACAATTATGGATCTGTTGTAATAGTATAACATTATAGGATGGCCATATTCTTTATAGTCATTTATGATTTTGCTTGTCCAATTGGCTGATATGACTGATGGTCTACTCCCTGGTCCTATCCAAAAGAAATTGGGTTTTTGCCACTCAAGTGAAAAGAAATGAAAACTTGTGAGCACAGACAAGTGAAAAGGCACCAGCAAGAGATGTCAAAGGGACCTAAATATGGTGCTGGATTGGAAAATTAGACTTTAGAAAGCTGTGAC
The DNA here is from genome assembly GCA_016801145.1 of Umbra pygmaea. NCBI lineage: Eukaryota > Metazoa > Chordata > Actinopteri > Esociformes > Umbridae > Umbra > Umbra pygmaea. The sequence continues at coordinate 2,834 of JACXGM010004437.1, read as the reverse complement.
ATCTGCTGTTGGTCTTGTTCTGTGTCCATACAACTGTCTATTGTGTGTTTTGTTGGCAACGTTGTGCATGATACGGCAAAGTTAGTTCATTGAGTTACTGCAGTTGTAGGCCATATATGCCTGCCATGTTTCATGAGTTTGAAATATTCTATATTATTATCACTAAGGGCCTGAGCACTTATTCTGCTTTTGAGCAATTTATTCCAATAGAAACGTATTAAATTTCCCTATTCAAATCTTTAAATGCCGTTTTCTCAAAATGAGTTTTTTGTCATTTTCCGGTAGACATATCTCAGCCTATGTAGCACCTATATACACCAAACCTTCCAGTTATACACTTAGCAGTTTTCGGAAGATATTTACAGAGGGATTTGTTGATAAATCATTCCTGGCCTGATATATGTGACATTTTAATAAAAAAAATATGGAGAGAATCGATATTTTAAGGCTATGGACAGTTTATTTTAATTTTCTAGGTAATGAAAGCAGATATCTTGAAATCCTTCTGTAATTATTTTTTCATCTTGTGTGTAAACAAAATGAAAAAATAATTGTGTACCTGGCTTTAGCATACGTTCAGATCTATCTAATGAAAATATATGCAAAATGGTGCATATTTAAAGAGATAATGCCTAATTTGCATAAATTAACATACATATTTCAAAAACATGTAATACATTTTTTTCATATACTTGTGTAAGTAATCAACTGAGGAAGTTTCATGGTGATATCTATTATTTAAAATTTTTACCCTATTCACCTGTAGTGTCTCACCTTAAGAAAGGTATTTTACTGTGTATAATAATACAATTACATTGATTTAATATCAGGCCAAAAAACGTATCTCTAGGAAGCATTATAACTGCAATCTCCTGTTTTTTGTGGTCTGTCACCACCCAGTGACAAGTATAGAACATTTATTGGCAACTAAATACACTGATTGTTGACGCGGTATGAAAAGCACCACTTTATCATGTGACATCTGTATGTGACTGAAGCAGGCTTCAATCTGGCCAAAACCAGGCATCGGGCCATAATGTAGTTGGACAAAGGGCTGGTGTAAATGTCCCTGGCCAGCTTGGGGAAAATATCACCTTGTGTGCCACATTTAGGGTCCAAGGACACCTGCATCACCATGCCACTATAGGTCCCTACAATACAGGACAGATCATTGCATTTCTAGATGCACTACATGCAGTTGTGCAGGATAGACCTGAGCAGCACAGGTTTGTCGAAATCTGGGATAGTGTTAGTTTCCACCGGGCTGCTCTAGTCTGAGATTGGTTCAACAACCATGACCAATTCACACTTGTATACCTGCCCCTTACAGCCCCTTTCTAAATGCAATCGAGGAATTATTTTCAGCGTGGCAGTGGAAAGTATATGATTGCCAACCACACGTCCACTTGCCTCTTCTGCAAGCAATTGAAGAGGAATACGGAGACATTGAGTTAGGATCAATCCAAGGGTGGATTTCGCACACAAGGCGATATTGTCACCGATGCCTAGCCCATGTGGATATCGCCTGTGAAGTTTAAGGTCCGAAAAGAAGGCAGGATCCATAAGCCCCCCCCAGCCACTCACCACATGCACACACACACAAAACAAGTATGCTTTTTTCCCAATAGCAATTTCTCCAGTAAATTTTTGTTTTTTACTTTTGTTTTGTTTTTTTTGATGATTTGTGATTCTATTACGGTATTTTTTACAGGTCCTTCTCAAGAAATTAGCATATTGTGATAAAGTTAATTATTTTCAATAATGTAATGATAAAAATTAAACTTTTATATATTTTAGATTCATTGCACACCAACTGAAATATTTCAGGTCATTTATTGTTTTAATACTGATGATTTTGGCATACAGCTCATGAAAACCCAAAATTCCTCTTCGTTCAGCAGGGCTCATCTGCCACTTTGCCAAAATAATTATAATTTTAGCACGACATTAAGGCCACACAAAGGGGCACATGGCATGTGTTGATTAACATCTGCAGTTTTCAATTATCTTTTTTTTTTGTACACCACCACCTCTGTCCACTCACAGCACCAGTCACCCACACCTCAACCACCATCTACACACAGACCACCATCATCATACCCACAGCACCATCTACCCGCTGACACCTGTTCACACACCAACATCATCATCTACCCAAACACCACAAGCACCATTTCTGTTTCAACCTGCATCATCTAGCTACACAGCACTAAAACAGTCTACTCACACATCACTACTTTCTACCCAGACACCACCACTCTACCCACACACCACTACTCTACCCAGACACCACCACTCTACCCAGACACCACCACTCTACCCACACACCACTACTCTACCCAGACACCACCACTCTACCCAGACACCACCACTCTACCCACACACCACTACTCTACCCAGACACCACCACTCTACCCACACACCACCACTCTACCCACACACCACTACTCTACCCACACTAGGCTGGACAGATGATTTTTTTAACAACGCTTTTCCGGGATGAAATTTAGTTCATTGCATCCGTCGTGGACTGCAGTTTCATAATATTACCTTATATCCAAGTTGCTTGCCGTAGTTTTAACGTAATTGCGAAAAAACAGGCCTTATTTTAGGTACTTTTTCACCCTGCCTGCTCCTACACTGCAAAAAATGACTCTACAAAAACAAGTAAATAAACTATGAATACAAGGTATTTCTTGCTTGTAATAAGTAAAATTATCTGCCAATGGAACAAGAAAAATTACACAGATTTTCAGGGCATATTTACTAAAAACAAGTGTTTTTATCTAATACAAATATAGTTTGTTAAGTAAATATGTCTTATTTTAAGGATG
>JACXGM010004436.1:0-38049 GCA_016801145.1 Umbra pygmaea | reverse complement strand
GTTTTTGTTGAGGAAAACTACAAATCAACAAAGTGCAAGCTTGTAATCATGACAGTTGGTAATTGCACATGAAGAATTTAATAAACATAAAAATTACTAGCATGTGAATGTTTAGGCAACCCTAGAAGAAAACACAGAGAATGTTTCTGTGAACCAAGTTGACCTAACATCTATATGGTACAAATTGAAATGTGACAACTTTCTGCACATGTTTATACAGGCTTTGTAATTATTAAAAATTAAAAATATTAAACAAAAGTGAACATAGTGTCTGCAAACGTTTTGGCACTGTCACTTTTTAACACCAGCTATGTCAGATAGAATAACTGTTTCCAAGCATTATCTGTAGACAGCTATCATTCTTTTTGTTGTTTTTATTTCTGAATTTTTATCCCAATCTTCCTTGCAGAACAACTTCCAGCTCAGAACGATTCTTGTCTCCCTGCATCAACTGCATGTCTGAGACTTTCCCCACAGATTTTCAATAAAATACAAGTCTGGGGACTGAGAAAGCCATTACAATACCTTTGTCTTTCTTTTATGTAAATATTCCATGGGTGATTTTGAGGTGTGTTCTGGATCATTGTATTGCTGAAGTATCCAACATCTTTTCTGCTTCAGTGTCCTGACAGAATGTTGGACATTTGCTTGTAGGATATGTTAATAATTAGTTGAATCTATTCTTCATTCTACACCCACAATATTACCAGTTCTACTGGCTGCCACACAACCCAAAAACATAATGAAGCCAACCCCATTCTTTTCTTGAAAAGCTTCACACTTAAACGTACATTCTTTGTTTGATGTGAAACAACAGTGGCGTGACCAAAATTACTGGGGAAACAAGTAAAAAAACTAAATCTTTATTAAACCTTTATTAGCCATGACACCTTCAAAGACTCTACACAATTTAGTCCAGCCAAGACTACAATCACACACACATTGTGGTGTTGATAAATTAATTCACACTTAATCACAAAACTACAAGATGAAAACAAAGCAAAGACCTGTTCCAGCAGTTAGTATAAACCAAACATTCTTAGCCTAAGGCAGTAGCAACTTAAATATGCAGTCTGGGATGCAATTAACGAAAGAGTGTCTTAGCACTCGCATTTTGGCTAGGATATTGGAAAATCTATTTATATGTGCATAAATTCAAAGTAGAATCACTGTCGTACCTCACTTTGCCATGAAATTTCAAGTTTAAGTCAGTTGTTTTTGACGACATGGAGCTCAAATCATTACAAGGAAAACAAGTATTTGAGATAGTAGACGATTTTGGGGACACCTTTTAGCTCAATAGTAAAACTTTTACAAACAGTCACCAACATTGTGGACTGCATCTTTAAAATAGCAATCAAACAAAGCAATTTTGTCCAATTTATATACCGTTATTAACATGTACAATGTTTAGCAGTGGGCTACCATTAGTGAGAGCATATGGTTCAAAATGAGAAACACAGGTCTCCTTGCTGGTGGAAGTCTCATGCTATTCTCTTCAGGTTGTGCTAAAACGGCTTGACTTCTTACAGACAGTAAATGCTTTTGATTTTCATTCACTAAATTTTTGATGTAGTGAAACACTACGTGGCTAAATACCCTGGAAATCCAGAGTTCCCACGAGAGCACAATTTGAATTTGCTCAGCAAGTTACTCTGGCACCGAGTAATTCTGCTCATTAACTATGCCCTTGTTGCCGAGCTGCACCAATCACATCGGTGTATCTGATATAGGCGTGCCAGAGGCGTGTTCAACAGATGACGACAGCGCTGCGACCACAAAGTTATTAGTAAACATTGTAAGATCGCAATATCACCACTTGTTTAAAACGGCTTTGGCCACTACAATGAACGAGTTAGACTTGGCTTTTTGTCTAAAAGACGAACAGAAGACGGCGCTCGAATCATTCCTTTTTAAGAAGGACGTTTTTGCTGTTTTGTCCAACTGATACGGCAAGAGTTTAATCTACCAGTTAGCTCCGCCATAGGTGCTTAGCAAAAAACCACTGGTGATAGGTCGTAGTGTTATCCAATTGCGTACAAGGAGATTTTCAAATGCATACTTGGTGCCGCCCCTCGAGCTGGGTCATTTTCATTACTAGATCCCAGACCCTTATATCCTCCGGATTTGGGTCTGGATTTTTCCAGGCTAGTGGCTTAATGCTGTTGCTGATCTAACTTCATGCCAATGACGAGATGGCCATTGTATTTAACATTTAGCAGAGTTAAACTTGAAATTCCATCTTCTCAGGTCCAGCACACAAAATGATATAATTATGGTAAATCTCAGACCATTATGGAAATGTTGATAAAGTCCAAAGCAATCCACAGCTAAAAATGGACAATGTTTAGCTAGCTAGTTAATCAATCAAAGAGTAGCAAAATATTTCAGAAATTGAGTTTTGACTTCAATATGACTTGATTGTTGTAAAGCTAAATCCAAACTAATTAATGCTGATTGGCTAATTATTTTAAATTTTTTCATAAAATGATGCCAAAATTGAAATGTCTGCCATCAAATACACTGCTAAAGAAATTAAGGAAAAACAAAATTAATGGAACTTCACGAATATCAATCTCAATATCAAACATAAGCAATTTCGAGTCAATGTCACCTATTTTGGTGCAAATGAAAGTGACAACAGGTGCACTTGGAGAGGCTACAGCAAAACAGCTCCCAAAAAGGGAATGATTTTACAGGTGGTGGCCACAGATAATTGCTCTCTCCTTATCTTTCGCGATACTTCTTCAGTTTAGCATTTTGCTAGTGTCCTGTCACTACTGGTAACATGAGGCGGTACCTGCGGCCCATTTAGGTTGCACAGGTAGTCCAGCTCTTCCAGGATGGCACATTCATATAGTCCATTGCAAGACGATTTGCTGTGTCTCTCAGTACAGTGTCAAGAGCATGGAGGAGTCAACCCAGCAGCAGGACCGGTATCTGCTCCCAGTGGTGTAAAGTAACTAAGTATTAATACTTTGTTACTGTACTTAAGTATTTTTTTCGTGTATCTGTACTTTACTTAAGTATGTATCTGTCTGCCAACTTTGTTTGTACTTTTACTTCTTTACATTTTCCAAAACAGAGTCGTTACTCACTACAAAATGAAAATTAGTCGTATTGGAGGAAATGCGCAAACAAATTATTCACTAATATCTCCGTTAAGTCGTTATCTAATTGCTTTAACCATGCATTTAATATTGAGCAAATCATTGTGAACCCCCACCCACCAAGAGCTGTAGTGTCGTCCCAAGTGTACGGAAGTATAAGCTTTTTATAAACTCGTTTTCTTTCAGTGGTCACGATTGGTTACACCTTTTCTCCTCATTTAAGTATAAGTTATATGTCTAAGTTTAGGTATAAGTTATTTTTCCTAAAGATAATGCAAGTATCCAAGCAGTTCAGTGGTGGTATATGGTACATTATATCAATTAGCTTACAACATTGTAGCCTATGCTAATTTTAAGCGCAGCTGTGTGGACGGCGGGAACGATGTATGAATATTCCATAAACTGAAACTATGCAGCGCCCATTGGAACAGCCTGCAGTTAATTTTAGGCTGGACAAAGTGAAACAATGCATTTGTCAGCGTAGTCAGCTAAATATCACATACCTAATAATGTTGTTTAGTGACCATATATTGTTTGCCTTCACATCATAATTTTTTAGCATTAAATGTAATATTAGATTTGTGTTCCATGATTAGGATGTTAGATTATGAAGGGCTATGTTGAAAACCATCCTTTCTAGCTAGCCTTTTTGATATCTGTATTTCTGTGTGTTTGGTATTATGCCTATTGTTGACAACAAGTTTATCAGGCAACATATTCAGGGAAATTGGGAATGATATTACATCAGATATAGTATACTACTATTTTATTGATTTGCTTATTGCTGATAAGCAATTTAATTTGGTCCAAAATTGTTTTGTGAAATACTTTACATTAGATTGTGGCACCTTTCTCTCCTTTCAATGACACACAAATAATGTCAATAAATTAAAATCATATGAAACATTAAAGAAATAATATACTTGTAGACGTCATTGTTTAACTAAGTACAACTTAAATAATTTTATATAGGCTATCATAATATAATGATGTTGTAGGTCAACTATATAATCAAAATAATAACAATTCTCAAATAGTCATTGTCACAGTTGCAATTTGTTTTGTTTGTGTTTGGGTGCCTTTGTTTTTATAATTTCAGCACATGTAGTTTAAAGGTTCTGTGAATGGCCATGCCCTATACCAGTGGTTCTTAAACCTCTCCCCAGCGATCCCTCCCAGATGTGTTTACAAAGTTTAGCTGTAGCCCCGAACTATCAGATACGATTCACTAATGACTGACGTGTTGATTAGTAGAATCCGGTGTGCTCGCTCAGTTATAGTTTAAGTACATGGACTGGCTGGTGGCACCTGAGGAGAGGTTTGAGAACCACTGTCCTACAAACGTTTATGAAATATTTCCCCAAACATTTGTCTTCAGATTATGGCTTGACTACTTTGAAACCAAAACATGTAGTACATAGGTACTGTATCACACCTTTCAGATATCATTATCATACAATCCAGTCGAAATTTGTTTTAAAAACACCATATCATTTAAAATAAATAATGTCTGGATTGCTGAATTATTTACACCAACTAGAGCACCTCAACAAGTGATTGGATTCAGATATGAGTGCTATGGCTTTTGCCATTTATATTATGCATTGACAGATGTAACACAATTGTTACTTTTACTTTATGTACTTTTGGTACTTAAGTACATTTAAATTCAGATACTTTAAGAGTTTTACTCTTCACTCTTACTGAAGTAAATTTTTAGCACAGTAGCTGTACTTCTACTCAAGTGTCATTCTCCAATACTTTTTACACGTCTGCTGAAGTCCTTCCCTGTGGTCTGCAAGTTGTCAGTGAAGCTGAATACACCTCTACCTGCCTCTGCAGCCTGTGAATGAATATTTAGCATAGCAGGACTTGTCTTCAGCCCAGAGAGAGCATGGCTGGATTCTCGCAATTTTGACAAACATCTTCTACTGAAGATGAACCGCAAGTTTTTCAATATTAATTAAAGGAAGGAAGAGAAGAAAGCAGAGGGGAATATGAAGGAGGCAAAAGGAAGGAGAGTGAGCAAGAGGACATGGAGAGGAAGAGAGACAAGAGGAGACAATGAGGAAGGAAGTGAGAGGAGAAAGGAGTTGAGGACAAAAGTTGGCAATAAGGTACAGGGAGGGAGCAAGAGGAGAAAGGATTTTAGTGATGGTTTAAGTTAAAGTCCAAAGTGATGTAGAGAGGAAATAAATGAAGCTTGGAGAGAGGAAGAAAACAATTTCTGTCTTTTTTCTCTCTTTGTACTTTTGTACTTTTACTTTTACATTTTAACACCAGATAAATACTTTTGATACTTAAGTACATTTCCGATTAGCTACTTTAAGACTTTTACTTAAGTAATTTTCTTATGGGTGACTTTTACTAAAGTCACTTTTAAGATCGATATCTGTACTTTTACTCAAGTATGGAATTCAAGTACTTTTAACACCACTGTCGGCTCCTTTGTGTGAGGACTCGGATGAACAAGAGGAGCACTGCCAGAGCACTACAAAATGAACTCCAGCAGGCTACTGGTGTACATGTTCCTGACCAAACTGTCAGAAACAAACTCAATTAGGGTGGCATGAGGGCCCAACGTCCTCTAGTGGGACCTGTGCTTACAATCCAGCATCGTGGAGCTCGATTGGCATCTCCAGAATTGGCAAGTCCACCATTTGCGGCCCTTTTTCTCCACAGAGGTTCATACTGAGCATGTGACAGATGTAAAAAGAGTCTGGAGACACCATGGTGAACACTACGCTGGCTGCAACATCACCCAGCATGATTGGTTTGCAATTAACAAAGGAACAAATACAAAAGAACAACACATGTTTCACAACAAATCATGTTACTGCATTATGTCTCACTTATTATGAATATATATTTGCCACTCACTTTTAAACAGCGGAAGTAGCCTACTGATATTCCATGTTGTTCATGTATTAAATATATAAACTCTGCTTGGCCAGGCTTAATGACATTTCCGCTACACAGTGGGTAACATTCAGCTAATCAGCCCTCAGACACAGTACAATTGTACTAATGGCAGCATGGAGCCATTCAATGGGTATAATACAGGAGGAAGAACATGGAGCGATACACACAAATAGACAGGAAACACAACATATTTATGTGGACTTATCTGAGGCTGTTCCTAGCATATGAAATCAGTCACAACACAACATTTTATTTTCTCCACTGATTTCAGACCAATAACAACAAGTAATTTTAAGAGCAGTCCAGACAATTGTGATAAAAAGAGTAACACTCAGAGCTAACAGGAGGGCATTACATAACCTGTCAGACCAGTACTATGCAGACCAGATGTCCCCCCCCCCACACGCACACACAGGCACACACACGCATATCTGAAACCTCTGCATTTACATTAAGGAGAAGGTATGTTACCTGTAGTCCCACCCAATGTAAACCTGACAACTCTATTATTAGCAACAGTAGCCCCACCCCTTTAATCTCAGAGTCTGTAGTGTGTTTAGAGTGACATCATCGTCTTAAAGCCTCCTTGGGCCTGGAGACCATGTGACTCAAATGTACTGCCGCTTGGGTTGGAGATTAAGACAATTTACTCATTTCCTAATAACAGAAGCTTGATAAGATTTAAAGGATAGTGGGATTATCAAGTCCAGTTGTTTTATACTACTGATAAATGGGTGGGGTTAGAGTGCTAACTGGCTAATTACCCAGGATAAACAGCCTTGAAGGCTACATTGAGATTAATTAATAAGTCATATGTTGAAGGCAATGTAATGGACTGGTTCTTTAAGAATTCATTACAACCAACTCTGCACTTAGAACATCATGGAATTATTTAACACTTGAAAGAGTTAGACAACCTAATTTTGCTGCTTCTGGCCATGACTGCCACCTTTCAGACAGAATGTAGAGTTCAAGAGTTCCTGAGTTGTTGTAGCGGACTAAGCTCCAGACTTGTGGTCCACACATTTCTACAATCAATGGGTCCAGATGTGCCCTTCCTTTCTATCTCCCTCTTCACAGGCTTGTCTCCCTAGCCTATGCTTCTTACTGTTCAGTCATTAAACTTTTTTTATTACACAAAAAAGTATGTATAGTTCATGTTGTTGGCAGGAAGACAGGAGTTCCTCCGTTAGCTCAGTTCAAACAGTCTTTGCACAAACTGGAATTTGACCTGCACACACAGAAGTCCATATCAACAGCAGATCAGGATAATGCCTGTTTGGAGTTAGTAATCAGTGAGTCAGAACGAGTGAGTGTCCGGAGTTCCAGGCACACGTAACCACACAAGTACATACAGAAACAACCAGGTGTGTCAGGAATGTCAGTGTGATAAGTATTTGGGTCCCAGCAGCGTTCACTGGAGGCAGGCCTCTTCTTGTCGTTGGCGGTTGGGGCTACCATTTCAAAATCAGCTGGCATTCTCACAGTAAAATGACAAAACGCATAAAATCTCTCTCGTCAGAGATTCTGAGTAAATCAAGTCTGCAATCCCAAAGGCATTTAAAATGTATTGTTACAGTATGTATTATAATTATGCCATTAAATGTTAAAGCAAACAAACATTTGTCCATCATTTACCCTTAGCTTACCACAAAAGGACACTGCTTGATTCCGTAAATTCAACATTTAAGACATTTTGGAGACACTCTTCTCCAGAGCCACAGTCAGTGCATCCATCTATAGATATCTACCTGCTGCTACCAGACAACCTAGTAATGGTACAAAGTGTTAACTCAATGAAGTAGATATCAACAAAAATGCCAGTGTATATGCCATGTATATGTTTCTTATCTTACTGTCATCATGAGATCATATGCTCCTTTATGACTTTTTAAAACATTTCAGGCGGGTCACTGTTGTGTTGCGCAATCAACCACTGACTGACTGGGCCCATGAGCTAACAAACCTCATCTAGTTGAAGTGTTTTCTTAGTAGGATAAACCAGTGGTTCTCAAACATATCCTGGGGTGTGCTGTCAGGTGTGCTAGCTCTAGGATACATCTAATATATAGCATGGATGGGCGTGTCGTCTCCTCGGAAGAGATTTGAGAACCACTGGGTGAAAACAATGATGTAAGGTAGTGTGAGAGAACACTAGCTGAAAACACAAAGGGAAGGAGAGAACAGCCCATTAAGAAATGCCCAGGATATAATCTAGTGATTCTAAAGCCAACTAGGTACTGTATGTCTGCCATTAGTAAATACATTCTATTTATTTGGGCAACATTCCGCAACAGTGATAAGTGTCAATGCTTTCAAAAGAACACTGATAAAAAGCACTGTTCCAGCTCTTCCAGCAACATTTGTTTAAATCAAGCTAGAAGGGCAACAAGATAGGTACATTACACTGTGTCAGCAGTGTTACAGAAGACAGATGTCAGCAACACAACCCTCACACTCAAGCCACTGAAGAAGAACAGGCAGAAGACATGAATTACTCTTTCATTAATACAAATACAGTTCTAGCTGCCAAGTACATGGTGAGATATAGCTGAGTGTGACATTCAGTACATGTACTTCGATTTGATTAGTACAATAGCCTATTTAAGCATATTATCTAGCCTAGGAGTCTGAGGGAGCTCTTGTTGAGCCATCATCTTGACACAGAGACATTCAAGAGGCACCATGGCGGCCCTGTAGCCTGGCTAGAGTGATTTCCTGCTCAGCGTGGAGCCAGATGGGGCCAGCGATCTGCAGCCTTTTAGCAGGCCAGGAAACACGCTGACAGCTCTGGGGAAGAGCAACACAGAAAGGCCTGTGCAGACTTCATGGCCTCTTGTAGCGTAGACACTTGCTGTGGTTTGAGGCAGAACTTGGCCACATGGATTCAGCAGCTGGTCTTGGGTCCTGGTTATCCCACATGAATTACATAACACATTTGGTCCAAATAAGTATTGACTAACTTATTCAGAAACTGGTTCTGTTACTCTACAGGATGGGAGCTCAGGACATGTGTGGGTTTCATCTGTTCAACTTTTCCATACCTGAAACATGTTTGTGAAAGCAAAAATGTGAATTATTTGCAATCAGCTACCTGCCAATAAGAGATGGTGTGGAAAGAAATCTAAATGGACAACACTGACACATAGTTTTAAAACCTGCCTGGCAAGTTTACACAACATGCTAACTTGCTTTGTGTTCAATTCCACAAACGCAAGTGTACAGTACAAGTAATTCTTTGTATTATTTTCATACAATGGTGGAATAATATGATATATAATTTACATGCACTGGCAAGTAAGTTTCTTTGTTTAAAGCAGAAAAGCCTGGCCATCCTTACACAGATAAAAGATGTACCCACAACGTATTCAACAAACTCTACTCCATGCAGCACTGACTTGATTTAGATCCTAATATAACATCCTATTAATAGAGCCACTGTTGGTTCTAGGTCACCCTCGCCATCACTTCTTACTGTTTCAAATGGCCCGTCTCTGACGATCAGAGTAATGATCAGTGGTATCTGGGACAGCGTATCGGAGATGCTACTAAATCAGGGTGCTTGGCTGGCTCTAACCAACACCCTACACACCAATTAAGTACCAGGCATTATAACACTCCTGAAAGTGTCTGGTTGCTCAGGTACGTGTGGGGTGGGAGGGTTGAACAGTACAAACACCTGTGTAATGGTGCAATCCACTCAACCGTCGAGAATTCCTGTTCTTTAAGAGTTCCCTACCACAGCAACCACCAGTTGTATACTATATCAATGTGGGTTGAAACCACAGAAAAAATTATCCAGTGTTAATGTAACACTGTCCATGTGGACAGAAACGTAACACTGGAGAATTTGCTGCGTACAGTTCCAAAAATATTATCAAGAAAAACGTATGACAACTAATTTACTGGAAGATCTGTGCAGATGCAAACTTGGGTAATGGAATTACATTTCCTATAGGTTTTCAGTGGTTAGGGGTTCGTAAGTGCTAAGAAAAGTGACATTATTTAAGCGATTCAGAGAGAGTAACTGGCAACCATCTATTCATGCCAATAAAGCACCTTTTGAATTGAAGTGAATTAAACCGGATGAGAGAGAGAAAAGGAAAGGCAGATTGTTTTCTGATTGTCAAAGCAAAACACTAAGATGTGTTTTTGTTTGGTAGTGAAATAATATTTTTCAACAATTATTTCATAAGAAAGATTGATGAGTAAAAAATATATAATTGACACTTTATAACTGCTGTGAACATTGCTCTGGTGTCCTGTTTTTAAACCAGTCCCTGAAGGACAGGCGGTAGAATTCAGGATCCTGAGGGCTTTGACCAGAATTTAAAACATTTATGCCTCATTTGTAAGTTTGAAAATGGTTTTAAAGTATCCATGCCTTCTTTCCACCAAAATGTATAACCTTACCTTTAAAAAAAAAGGTGAAATTCTCCTATGGATTCTCCTACAGTATGAGCCTGAGGAGAGCTCTGAAGTGATGTGTTCGCTTTATTTTTCATTGGTAGTTCAGAATGGAGACATGTTCTGTATGAAACAGGAGCCCTCTCTCTCTCTTTTCCTTTCAGATGACTGAAATTGAGAAGCAGCCAGCTGAACTGATCCCAGTTAACTGTACTGTCTGAGGCTGAAAAGAAATACTGTCGAACATCCTCACAGTTCTACCCAGTCGTCTAGCCGTCACAATTTGGCCCTTGCCGTCACTCAAATTCCTACGCTTGCCAATTTTTCCTACTTCTAACTCATCAACTTTGAGGACAAAATGAAGAAGCAGGAAAAATGGGCAAGCATAACAATTGAGACTTTGACAACGGTCTATTGTAGCTCGAATTGCTGAAAAAGTGAATGGTGGTTCTGATGGAAAGGTGTCAGAACACAGTGCGTCACAGTGTGTTGCCTATGGGGCTGCTGTTTTGGTGGAAAAAGGGGGATCTATACAATATTAGACAGTCATAATGTTATGGCTGATGAGTGTAAATGACTACAGCTACAGTATATCATTATATCAAAAAGAAAAACATACTTTTGGTAGAACTGCAGGCTTTGACATGAAACAATTCTTGGTTTGCATTGCTTTTTATATAAAATCATATCTTATTTGTTTATTAAAACAATAAAAAAGAAGACAAGAATGAAAACAAATATGATTAGAGAGGAATCACATCTGATGCTAAGTATGTTTTTAGCATCTGGGTAGCAGGTGTGTAAACCTCACCCATCAGGATCCAATTTGGAGGTTGGCTACAATGCCAGTAACAAGAAACACAGCATGTTCACGTGCTGTCAAGTGTCACGCAAAGTACAACATTCACAGGCCCCACATTCATTTATTTAGATGAGACTTGTTCACACTGGCAATATGAACAAAAGCTTAAGGAACAAATTGTACTGTCTTCTTTGTAGTTCGATATTATTCTACACTTTCGGTAGACTGTGGCAATGTCCACATTCCTATGCAATACAAGAGGAAATCCAACATTCCGCACACCTTGCCAAAAGAGAAGGAAATGGACTTTGATACTATAAATATTCTCAAATTATACCTAGCTCTACAGAACCAGTACTGTTCGAAGAGGGTTCTATTATGAAGTCAACTTCACACAAAGGCAACACAGTCCTTCCAGGTGGCGTAAGTCCAAGGCGCTCTTTTGACACACCAAGCTGACCACTGTATTCAAGGTTTGAGGATTTAAGGTGCTGCTAGCTGACGAGTGACAGGAGATGCAAACAGAGCAGCATTTCCTGGAGAAGAATTGTCATCAGAGATTCCCTAATCTCATTCCGCCAATCATTTAATCACCTGTACAGCTAACCGAGGTCTTTAGGTGAGCCACCATGCCCTCACACACGTTGACCCACATGACTTCCTGTTTGGAAGAGCCCTGCTGAAACAAGCAGAATGGATTATGAGGGATGACGTTCATCTCTGGGAGCTGGTTATGTCTAATATTGGCTAAATAAGTTATCTATCCGCTCAGCTGCTTTATGCAAAAAATCCACCATTGAAATGACAGTTCTGTATAGCTTATTATCCTGGACCAAGTTCACAATACACAGGAACGAAAAGAGGATATGATCACATACAAGACATGTTGTAAAGCAGGCGACTAGTCCAGATGTGCAACACTGATTGACAATCAATTTCACATGCTGTTGTGCAAATGGAACAGACAACAGGTGGAAATTATAGGCAATTAGCAAGACACCCCCAATAAAGGAGTGGTTCTGCAGGTAGTGACCACAGACCACTTTTCAGTTCCTATGCTTCCTGGCTGATGTTTTGGTCACTTATGAATGCTGGCGGTGCTTTCACTCTACAACCCACACAAGTACCTCAGGTAGTGCAGCTCATCCAGGATGGCACATCAATGTGAGCTGTGTCAAGAAGGTTTGCCGTGTCTGTCAACGTAGTATCCAGAGCATGGAGGCGCCACCAGGAGACAGGCCAGTACATCAGGAGATGTGGAGGAGACCGTAGGAGGGCAACAACCCAGCAGCAGGACCGCTATCTCGGCCTTTGTGCAAGGAGGAGCACTGCCTGAGCCCTGCAAAATGACCTCCAGCAGGCCACAAATGTGAAAGTGTCCACTCAAATTGTCAGAAACAGACACTATGAGGGTGTTATGAGGGCCCAACTTTCACAGGCGGGGGTTGTGCTTACAGCCTAACACCGTGCAGGACGTTTGGCATTTGCCAGAGAACACAAAAATTTGCAAATTCGCCACTGGCGCCCTGTGCTCTTCACAGATGAAAGTAGGTTCACACTGAGCACATGTGACAGACGTGACAGAATCTGGAGACGCTGTGGAGAACGTTCTGCTGCCTGCAACATCCTCCCGCATGACCGGTTTGGTGGTGGGTCAGTAATGGTGTAGGGTGGCATTTCTTTGGGGGCCCGCACAGCCCTCCATGTGCTCGCCAGAGGTAGCCTGACTGCCATTAGGTACCGAGATGAGATCCTCAGACCCCTTGTGAGACCATATGCTGGTGTGGTTGGCCCTGGGTTCCTCCTAATGCAAGACAATGCTAGACCTCATGTAGCTGGAGTGTTTCAGCAGTTCCTGCAAGAGGAAGGCATTGATGCTATGGACTGGCCCGCCCATTCCCCAGACCTGAATCTGATTGAGCACATCTGGGACATCATATCTTGCTCTATCCACCAACACCACGTTGTACCACAGACTGTCCAGGAGTTGGCGGATGCTTTGGTCCAGGTCTGGGAGGACATCCCTCAGGAGACCATCCGCCACGTTGTAGGGAGGTCATACGGGCATGTGGAGGCCACACACACTACTGAGCCTCATTTTTACTTGTTTTAAGGACATTACATCAAAGTTGGATCAGCCTGTAGTGTGGTTTTCCACTTTGATTTTGAGTGTGACTCCATATCGAGACCTCAATTGGGTTGATAAATTTGATTTCCATTGATCATTTTTGTGTGATTTTCAGCACATTCAACTATGTAAAGACAAAAGTATTTCATACGATTAGTTTGTTCCTTCAGATCTAGGATGTGTTATCTTAGTGTTCCCTTTAGTATTTTGAGGAGTGTACATATCATTAATATCCCAGGACAAATCAAAGGTCTAAGTGGGGTATCTTTTGGGTGGTTGGTTGGTTCTAGGCTTCTTCGCTGACACACCTGCTGCTCTGGCAGGAGTGTGAGAGGGTACACATCAGGGTAGAACCTGCTCGTCACAGTGTACCAGGATGGGGCCAAGCAATTTGTTGAAGGAGTGGCAAAGGCTTGAACAGCCCACATTCATTCAGCTTAATGTCCAGGGATTTAAGACCAGCTCTAACGAGACTTTACATAAATGTATGCCAAAGCACAACTGCTGTGTTGCTTTCTGGAACAAGTAAACCAGCATTAGACAGCAGAATAATCACTCCTCTGGTGACTGAGATGTAACACCAGAGTGGACAACTTCTCTGAACAAAGGAACATTGACATGTACTTCCTCTTAGATTTACATTACCAAAGTCTTCTGGGAAACAATACTGAAATAATCCCACAATGTCTATGTGAAAGCAGTTTTAGAGTAGTGAGTGCAATGCTGGTTTCAGATTCAATCTGCCATGTCACATGTATCCACAAGGCCCTTACTTGAGATTGACGTTCATTTATCACTATACAACTATTGGATGGTAACTTCGGCAATATGCACTACTAAGGTGAAACCAACAGATTGAATTTCTATTTTGCAGCCAAATATTTACAGTAAACGCTGGAGGTCTGACAGATGAGACCTACAAGATAGATAACAGGACTTTGTTCATTCTGCCAAACAAAAATGTAGTTGCAAACATCGTCAAACTGTTTTCATTGGACATATTCTGGCAGATCATAACCAAAAAGAATTTAACAAAACAGGGAGGGACTTCCCTTCAATTGTCCAATAGAAACTGTTTGACATTTTTTTCCACAACTTTGCTCAAAGGGATGACTGAAGGACAAAACTGCTGATAATATGCAACAATTTCAATGCGGCATAAAATACACATCTCACTTCAGGCAACAGGCAACTGCAAACTGGGCCTGTGTGTTATTCTAAAAACATATGGCCACGGGGCTGTTGTAGTCTCAGTGCTATTGTCCTACCGAACTCCCTTCCAGCTTGTCTATATTTGGTGTCAAAGGGGGAGGGGGTTGTATGGGATTACATACACCAGAGACACACACACACACACACACACACACACAAACAGCATCATCATCAAGCCTCTCTGCAGGAGGCATCTCCTCTCACATCCGGTATAAAGAAGAACACGATACCCCCTCTGTCAGGTGACTGTGGAACCATGTAGTACAGTGCCGGTTACCTAACGGAGGTGAAGGCATCCCTCCACAATAACGCAACGCTTAAAGAAACACACTGCTCAGTGATCTGCTGGGACAGTTAGAACAGCCATGCCTCATATCTAGATGAGACACAGCAAAAGAAAGGTAAACAATACTCTGACCTCGAAAAACATATTTAGTCATTAACTGGATATACAGGTCCAGAGAGTCCTGGGACACTGAGTTTTTTTCTATGCTAATTTGTAATTATATAGTGTGACAGACGTCTAAAAGATGTATGTGTTTAGAAACCTCACAACAGGGTTAGGCAACCCTTGTCCAAGAGGGACAAAACAAAGCTGTGAAGCCACTGGTCACTGCAATGAACTTCCTGGTAAAAACAAAAAGCAGAAATCGTTCCTAAGGTACCCATGTGTTATATAATAAATGCAGCACATACATGTAGCATGTGCCGTGCATTTGTCTCCCTGTAGGAGAAAACAATACCCACACTCCCTCATTGGGAATCAGCTTTTTCCACCAGGCCCTTTGTAAACTGGAACAGCTTCACAGTCATCAGATTCCCTTGAAAGCAGCATGGTTAAAAGCACGCTAAAATGAGGTACTTACATCGTGTCGCAGCCCATCGCTGTTCTGTAGCCAGCTGTGACTCAGCTCCCTCAGCTCCACGATAGGCTGAACCTTCAGCCTGACAGTGTCCCCAGACTGACGGATCATCTCTACAATTTCATCCCGGTTTTTATTCTCCACGTTTTGTCCATTGATCTCCACCAACCTGTCACCTGGCACCAGACCTAGCGCGAGGTCTTTAGTCCCAGCCCCAGGCTCAGCAAAGTGGACCACCCTCCGGTAGACCCCGCCGTCAGACTTTCGGTCCAACATGGTGGTGCGGCGCAAGGAGAAGCCAAAATCTCCAGTGTTGCGGCGCTGCAGCTCTAGTTCCCTGGGCTCTGGCATTGGTGGAACCACGACCCCAGGCAACCGCAGGTCTGCGGGGAAGGTCCTCTCCACCAGCTGTGGGATATCAACCTTCTTCCCAGCCCTGCCGGGCCCCTGGGGCTGCTGCGTGGAACCCTGTTTCTGGTCGACCACCCTGTTCTCCACCTGGGGAGATGGCTGAGTGGAGCTTGGTGTGGAGCCCTCAGACGCACTGTCCTCTTTGCTCCTCTGGGAGAAGGAGAAGCGCTTGATGATCTGGCCCACCTGGGAGTTCTGCTTGGCAAGGCTGCCGAACTTGGCCGCCCGCTCTTTCACAGAGCTGCGATGGGCGTCTTGTCCACCCTCTCCCTTGATGTCATCACTGGAACTGGTTGCACTCACTGTGCCGAGGTCCAGGACCATGCTGCCACGGTTACTGAATCGATCAACTTCTAGGTCGGTGAGGCTGAGTTCTGTGTTGCTGGCAACCTTGATTGGGATGGGGCTGGAGATCTCCAGCTTGCCCTTGGACTCTCTCTTGGAGCCTCCTCGGTGGAGGTTGAAGAAGCCTCGCCTCTGGCTCATCTCTTCCAGGCTCTTGAGTTCTGCCTGGGACATCCGCTCCTTCTTGTCCTTCCGCTCTTTTTTCTCCTTCTTCCTGTCATCTTTCTCCTTGTCCTTGTCTTTCTTAATCAGATTGAACATTTTTGGTTCCCAATCAGAACCCCCTCAAGTCAGTTAGGGCAGGATTACAACAGGAGGGTCCCATACACAACTGAGTTATCAGTTCAGGCTTTTGACTCGGCTCATGGAAGCATCTGGGTGACGCTTTAGACAGAGGGGCCCTGAGGATAGTAGACAGTCACGTTAGTCTGACGCTACGCGATAATCCCACAATCACACAACACAATGGCAATGTGATATCAATACAGATCGGGTGTCATGCCTATGGCTAAACCATGACTCATCACAAAGACAGAGTCATCTGGAAAAGTCCAGGCGTTTATAGAGTATGTTGAAATATAGAGAACGAACTACTCAAAACTACAAGAACTATAGCAGATTTAAAATGGTACTAATGAACACTCAAGGAACGTGTTTAAGTACCATTTATACCATGCAAAATTATCCGGTACATTAGCCATAGCTTTTACCTTTAAAATAAGACTGCTTTACACAGCAACTTCAATGTGTCTAAGAGGTAGAAGCAACCAGACACTGTTGTTGTAATAAGGTATGGGATGTGTTGTAGGCTGCCTTTCATTAAATATACATGTTGTTGCTTTTATGTCAGTGAAACTGTTTAAAACCAGTGCACTTCGGTCTACAAGTGATGTTCAAAGGAAACACATTTTGTTTTCTGATTTAGAAATATAGTATATCAGATGATGAGATTGTATGTTGTATGTTGAGATACTACTTCAGAATACTGAATATAACTGGATATAATCTAAATGCTAGTTAATTGTTTTAAATTTGTTATTTATTTACGTATACATTTATTAAACGTCATAATAGTATGCACTTCCTTTTTTAATTGTGGGTCTAACGAGGCAAGTTGACTAAGAACCAGTTCTTATGACATGGGAGCAATTAGGGTTAAGTGACCTGCTCACCTATAGAATGAAACGCTAAACACTAGGCCACTGTTCTACCACACCGTGCCCCTCCCCATATCTTATCTTAATCTAGACATGTACCAAAATAATGGAAAACATGCATTCTCACATTTGTATGACCCAAAATCCACGCCAGCTGTTGTTACTTTGGCGGTAACCTCTATATCTATGTTTGGATCTGTATTTCCATCTTCCAATCATGTTGCTGATTGAAGCCATTCACTTCCTGACCACCTCAATACACCACAGCCCAGTAAGCCCACGCCCTGTTGCTAAAAGCTGTCAGTGATAACAGTGGTGACACTGTGACAGCATTTTCTATGCGACATATTTGATATAAAACACAGATCATGAATGACTAAATTGCAATCCTCCAGTTTACATATTATGTGAATCAATACATTTACAAATCAACTAGGTGACTGACATTTTCCATGCGTACATTGCCACATGGCCCTCCATGAAAATGGAAATGTCACCTAAAACTGAAAGAACTAATCGAACCGGTAATATCACAGTCGCTTATTACATGGGCTACCATATGCGAGATACTTTTGGACATATACCTATTGGGAAATATAAACACATCAAAACATTAGCCTATTAACTCAGGTTACTGCTGTTTACAACCGAAAGGTTAATAAAATTATTAAGGTGTCCCCAAAGAAAGTTTCACACCTGCAACATATTCCTACTCGTTGCCAAGGCTTTGGAGAGGTTGTCGCTGGTAGTCACCGTTTGGCTATAATGCGCTCCCTTTAAGCAGCTTTGCCCTCATTCTTTATCACACCAGTGCCTTCAGCTGACATACAGTTTAAAAGATGTATCAATCGGCTGTCATTGTGTTTTCTTTTTAAATCAGTGAATAGTAGGTTACTTACCACTCAAATATTTCCTGGTTTACAGTTGGTGAGCAGCAGTCCGATGGAGGGTTGAGTAAGATTGCCGGTAGCTTTCAACAGTTTTTTAATGGATAGTCTGTCAGCGCAACGCAGCCGTGAGTCTATCGTTTGAGTTACCGTCAGTTGGTTTGCAGCGACCCCTCCTGGCTGGTTTGGAGACCTTGGCATAGAAATGGGTCATACATGAGGGTTGAGAAATCATAATAATCTGGATTTTGCCAACGGAATAGGATTAATGAGTAGGGATAGAATAAATCTAACGTGCGGATCCGTTATTTGAATAATAGGTTCCACTCTATTAATTTTATATTTATACATTTCTTTTCCAATCCTATTCAAAGGTGAAACAGATTGGAAGATGACTTCAAAAAGGGCCTCTAATTTGTTTATAATAGATTATGACATTGTTGTGTTTAAATTAGTGTCTTTAAAATATCATTGAATTTATAGGTCTCTCCTGTATCCATACTGATACAGTCTAATAGCTGAATAATAATAAAAGTGCTGTTTGTCAGAAAGGCTACTTTAGCCATTCGTCCAATCTTTGTTAGTTTATTATTCTTTGAATATGCAGATTTCTTATTAAAATATCTGAAAAGTGATAGT
Organism: Umbra pygmaea; assembly: GCA_016801145.1. Taxonomy (NCBI): domain Eukaryota; kingdom Metazoa; phylum Chordata; class Actinopteri; order Esociformes; family Umbridae; genus Umbra; species Umbra pygmaea. The sequence continues at coordinate 19,166 of JACXGM010004436.1, read as the reverse complement.
GTTCCAAACCTTCTGTCATATAGAGCATGTTCACAATGTTATCTCACACGAAGAGGTTACAAATATATTTTTTACAGTGATTTCTTAAAATAAAGATATACATGTAGATTTAAAAATGTATCATTTCAACATATACAAACAAATGTTTGGTCACAAAAGGTTTTGTCTTTAAATTAGGAAAATATGTACATTTTGTTCGTTTTCAACATAAAAAAGTTAAGTGTGTTACAATCCTAGAGGTTGTCAGAGAACATTACTGGCAGAAAACCTTTCTTATCTGGACACTGTGAATGAATGTCCTGCTGACCCAGTTGGCCATTGGTTTATCTCTCTGCCTACTGCTCATTGTTTCACAATGCAAGCAAGTCTTTCTTCATGTTCACACAAGAGTAAATTCATAGGTAAAATTCCTTCCTTGTTCTTTGCCTGTTTTTAAGATATTTTTCATTTTATATATGGAGTCGAACAAAACACACTAGCTCTTTCTCCTTAAAGTATTTAATTCAGTAATCCACTCAGTCATGGTGACATGGTTTCATTGCTTAGGGCTGAATCTGTTGAGAAAGTACACCATTGTTTAGAAAGGCACACCACACAATTCAGTAGCGATTTGAGTACTTTAATTAGTTGACGTTTGCATTTACATTTTAGTCATTTAGTGGATGCTCTTGTCCAGAGCAGCTTACAGTAAGTAAAGAGATTTTCCCCTGGAGCAACTAAGGGGAAAATGCCTTGCTCAGGGATATAATGCCATTTAGCACATTCAGGAATCGAACAGGGATAGAAGGTTTTATGGTTATTTGTATGATGCTTTCTCCAGCACTGTTGCTCTGTCACGGTTTCAACTACTGACTTGTGGTTATTTTACCTTGTGTCTCTTAAATGTATGCATTCATTGTAAGTGGCTCTGGATAAGAGCATCTGCTAAATGACAAAAATGTAAATGATTTGATAGCAGGGAATGCCAGGAAAGACACGTCTGGTTTACGTATCACAGTATTTAATAGTCAGTGACATGAATTAATATCAATTAACACCACAAAAAAATCATCATGACACCAAACAAAAATGTATGACAGACATTTTCTGGAGATAATTTATCAAACCAAATGTGTTTGATTCTGAGATTATCTCACCGAGCAAAAGGGGATTCTAATCACCATAAAAAAAACATTTTACTCATATCCCTATTGTAAGGTTGAAAATAAAACTGTTTTGATTGCTGATTCATATTTAGAAAAATTCCACTCCTGCTTGAAAAAACACATTCTAAATGTACAAGTTCAGTGGCTTGCTTTAATTTTACCTTTAATTTTATAAAGTCACCTTAAGAAAAAATTAAAATGATATTCCATTCTCTAGATTGTAAAATACTGTTAAACTGGTAGTGTACCAAATGAAGGGGCCCTTTTTTTAATTGTTTATTTTGTAGCTTGTTAAAATTGTGACAGGTTGTATTTGTTTTGAAAACAATGTAATTTGTCAGTACAGGTGTGATATGAACGTGGCTGCACAAGTGAGGCTGCACTTTAAAGTGAATTGTACCCATGTATACACATAAATGTGAGCACAGTTGGTTTTCCTTTGTGTACAATGGGTCATCAACATAGGGATAAAAGTTCACTGCAAAAGTCTCCAAAGACTGTTCCTTCTGCAGTATTACAGTAAATCCCTGTAACCAATCCTACCGTGGTAGGAGGATGCAAAAGAAGAATGTTCAACGTAAATAAAAATATTTTGTTTGTTCACAGCCAGGACTTCTTGCCTCTACCTACTTTAGCCATGTTGGCCAGTTTGCCCTTAGTGCGTTCTTTCTCATCTGGGCTCCTCTTAGAAGTGCACTCTGCTGTGGAGTCTGTCTGGAAGGATATCGCTGGGGTGTGGGTGGGCAACACACTGCAACCCTTCTCCTGGGACGTGGGATGTGGTGTCTGCAGGAACACCCTGCCTCGCAGTGAATGTTTGAGCTGCAGCAGCAGAGGGTTGGTGGTGTGACGACACAGCTCAACGTGTTCCGCGTGGTTCCTCTCCGGCTCACAGCAGATGGAGCACGCCGAGTAGAGCACGCGGAAAATATAGAGCCAGCCCAGGTAGTGCAGCTCCACAATATTGAGCAGAAAGCAGCCCAGGCTGATGCTAAACATGAAGTTGAGGAATATGGTCTTCTCTGTGGCACGAGATACGAAGCAGTCAGTCTGGTTGGGACAGGGGTATGTCTCACAACGGAACAGATGAGACACTTCGAATCCAAACAGGTAGTACTGACCCACGAGGAAGGCGATCTCCATTATGGAGCGTAGGACCACGTGGATGATGTAAATCAGCAGCACCTGGCTGGACAACTCAGTGGGGTCCTTATCAACCTCTGTCAGGTCCTTCAGCAGGCTGTGCTCCACACATTCCCCATCCTTGGTGCCCCCCCCATTCTCATAGCAGGGGCTAAAGGAGGGGCTACTTGCCTTCAGGGCTTCCTTCCCCTCCACCCCGTTGCGTTTGAGCCTCTTGCACACAGGAGGGTGCTTGGCAACCACCTGAATGTTCTCATCCTCAAACTTCTCATCTTTGGCAATCTTGTGCAACACGTAGACGATGTAGAAGATGGACGGCGTGGAGACGAGCACTATCTGGAAGACCCAGAAGCGCAGGTGAGAGACCGGGGCAAAGGTGTCGTAGCAGACGTTGTTGCAGCCTGGCTGCAGGGTGTTGCAGGTGAACTTGGACTGCTCGTCACTGTACACCGCGTCCCCCACCAGGGTCACTAGCAGGATGCGGAAGATCAACAGCATGGTCAGCCAGATCTTGCCAATCACCGTGGAGTGGTTCTGCACCTCTGTTAAGAAACGGCCGAGAATGGACCAGTCTCCCATTTGTTAACCTGATGGGAAACAGAAGCAAGGATATAGTGTGTTTCACCTCACACAACACTCTAGCAGCTCTCTGCCCCACACAGTCTTTAAAGGCGTTCAGCCTGGATGAAGCCTGGACATTTGCAACCCTGGCCTACTTCCTCTATCCTATCTGTAACATATCCTTTAATGGAGTACCCTGGCAATACATTTTTGTCTTCCTACTAAAACGCTAGACTACAGTGGGGGGAAACATGCAAAGTCAGCAGAACTATGTAATCATAAATAATAACAGACTAATAACACATAGGATGTTAATCAACAAGGCTGTTTTCCCTCTAATTTCATACAAATTAGTATACATACACACAACATATATTTATTAACAAGAATACACATTGAGTGTTGGAATATGTTTCTATTGATTATTTTTGTTTCTAGATTTTATATATATGATTTTGAGTAGTTATCTAAGTCATTCTATGAACCATGACACTGTGCTTCATTTGATACACTAGATGATTAGATAGTAAAAGATCAATATCAATCATATGTTATATACTCTTTACATAATGCACACAGAGACAGCTCTCCTTTTTTCCTGCCAAACAGTACATTAACTAATAACTAATACATTTTTGAAAGGTTTGCCTTAGTAAATGTAGCCTCCATGGTTACTGTCATTTTCCAAATGCAAAAATAAAATAAAATATCAAAATACACAAATAAAGATGCAATTGTGATGGATGATTTCTGAAGGAAATTACCTTGGGAAAATGTGTTTCTTTCTGATCCAAATCTGGAAAAATGACAACGCAAGCAATCTGCATAACTAAATTTGAAGTAGGAACAGGTTGCTGGATGTGGTTGAGTCTATTGAGCTGGACGTGGAGAGAATGGGCTGAGCACACATATTGCCTTAGTTCATCTGAAACACTCATTGTACTGTATGTAAACAAAGGCTTTCAATGTACAGTGGGACAAAGATTTAAATGGACAATGGGGGGCACCTTTTCTGAACAGCCGTTCACAGTCAAGCACAGAGTTCAAAGAACATGCTGGAAATAAATGACAACAATACTGATTTGTATTTGATGCCTGTTTTATAAGGTATAGCTAAGGAAATGGGAATAGCACAAAAAAAATATGGGACTGCTTTTACACCCATAACAACTTCACAAGAAAATAGCTTAAAATGAAAAGTTTTGTATGGTGTTGTATAAAATAAAAGTTGGTTCGTGGTCCACTTGCCTTAAAAAATATTTTTTTGATTGCAATAACCCATAACAAATTAAAAAATAAACTGCTAAATTAATAGTGGCTGTAAAAGTATGTATTTGTAATTCTCTGGAATAAAAACATAAAACATCTTCTAATCTGCCTATTAATAGGACCAGCAGCATTCTGCACTGACTCCAGGGGGCAGTATTAGCAGGCCTGCTATATATAGTGAACCTTCATCTTTTTTTTCAATTCCCACTAACCCTGCCTTGTCCTCAGCTCCGCAACTCCTTGGACAGATGCGGGATGGTGAGGGGCGCGCACATGGTTCAAATGAACCTTCATTAAATGTCATGCTGAGACCAAAGGAAGAAATAATAAGACATATGAAGAAAACTAATGAATGTAGAAAAAATGTAAAATCCAATTTAATAATTTATGTTATTAATTCTCAACTGCAAAATCTATAATTCTGTTAACATTCCTGTTTTTTTTCTGAGAATGAGAAAAAAAATCCAAAAAAATCCGTTAATCCAAAACTTAAGTTTATAATAATTTACATGCTCAATTAAGTTCTGGGTCCATTTTTGGGAAATGAGATCGGAACTAGTGCTACAAACTCGCCCTCACACTCTCTCATATACGTTAGGCTACATTCTGCATCAGTCACATAGCTGCCTTGACCTACTATTTGCAAGAAAGCTCATTCTTATTTGTGAGTGAATTGTTTTAAATAAAAATCAACATGTTGCATGTGTGATGGAAGTTGATTAGATAAAAATAAAACAAACACACTATTTGACAGTAAGTGATGAGACCAAACGTATTCAACATGACTCATTCTGATGAAAAGCAATAAGAGGATCACGTGCTGCTCAGGTAAGCCACCAGTTACTTTAGGACTGAGTACTTTACTCATACTTGTTGAAGATGGCATAGTGTACTTCTGGTTTGCTTAAAAAACGATTACTAAATGATCTAATCAGAAAAAGTAGATAAATCAAACTTGGACTAACAATTATGTAAATTATCAAATGAGGTAGGATGTAACGTTTGGGATACTGTAAGTTTATATTTGCGTGATTGTAAAACACTATTCAAAGTACATATTAAAATACAAATAATTGTCTACAACTAAAATGTTATGGTATTTATACAATGTATTACAAAGTTATACATCAAAATGTTCCTACACATCTGTAAATGGATGAACATCCATCACAGTACACAACTTCATGCGCCCCCTGGACCACTCTGCGGTTGTTTCCCTTTTTAGAAATCGAATGCATCAACCAATGGCTGCGTGATACGTCATCTACCATGTCATCGACCGACAGGATCTAGTTAGCTAATCCTTAAAATACCTGTCCTGGCATTGTAAGATCTGTCAGGCGTTTGCAACGCCCGGCCAGTGGAACGAGTCTTCATTTATTGAATGCCCCTCTCGCATAATCAGAAAAATACAGCTACTAGGGATGTTCAATACATTTAGTAGACTAAACTATACATTATATACTAAATTATATATTCTATGTCATATAGCTAGATAACATAATACATATAACTTATCTATATATATGAAACTTTCATTGTGCTAAAATTTATGTTATACTCCCATGTAAAAATTACAGTAGTGCCCCCCTAAAATGCGTTCAATGTGGAACGGTCCAAGGGTTGCAGGAAGTTGTAGCAGCTGCCATGTTTGGCTGCTTTGTTGTAGGTTTCTTGTAGGTTTCCTGCAGATTTTTTAAGTGTTGCAATGGAACCGAGCTGGAGTACATTTCTATTTCAGGTAAGTACATTTTTAATACTTGAAAATTACGACAATTGACGGAATAACTGTAGCAACCTAAAGACATTTCATGTTTGATGTTTGTCAGGAGTATAATTGTAAGTATATCTACACAAGCAAAACAATGGTACATCAATCCAGGCTTCCAGCTGTGAGCCAAGTTAGGGCATGACGCTAGGAAAAATCACTTCTCTGTTCACTCGTTTGTGTTGTATTACTAGCTGTGCTGGCTAAAAAAGAAACACACATATTAATTTAAAATTGTGTATTTAACTTAAAGCGTTGAATGTTATCTATTTATCTAAGTTATTTTGTTAAGTTTGATCAAAACAAACACATCGTAGACGCCACTTAAACCATCTAGTCGGTTGTTTTTTATTTGCCACGAACCGTTGATTGGTGTTTATCTGTCTGCTTAGTGGTGATTTGGTTAATTAAAAATTCATCACTTTATCGTGCACAGATCAATTGCCAAGAAGCACTTTATTCTTCAGTTTAACGATTTTTTTCCATTCTATTTCGCAAGTCAGCGTTGAACTTTTTATTCCCTCCTCAATTCAAAATAGCCAGCTAGCTACAGTTAGAGAGCTCCACACAGTACAGTACCTAGATAACTACAGTTAGAGAGCTCCACACAGTACCCAAATAACTGAGCAGCTTTGCTTCACCAGTACTAGGTAAACATTGTCTACTGTTAGAGACAAGGAAATATTGAAAACATAGATGTAGTCACATTTATTTAAGTTTTCGTCGGTATGATTAATAGACAAAATAAATGTGGACTTAGCTAGCTAGCTAACAACTATGTAAACTAGAATAAAGGTAGCTGTTCTACTGTACTGTACTAACTAACTGTATAAGTTTAGACAGTGAACATTACGTTACCTTGGAGAGCTTGGAAACTGTATCAACCACACTAGTACTGTACTAGCTACATAAACTGCATGAACTATCTCGTATTTGATAGCCATCATAAAATAGGACATTTCCACTAATATTGACTTTGAATTTAACTGTTGTGCATTTTTTTTTACAATAAACTAGCGTGGATGATCATAAAAAATAAGATTTGGTGCAACAATTCGATAGGTATGCTTGCTTTTCCACACTATAGGGCCACCTTATTAACTTAAAATGCATTTTTATTGATATCCATTGAAGTTGGCTTCTTTTATTTTGCGTAGTAAGGACATTTGGAATTATCATCTTTCGTAATGTATCCTTTCATTTCAGGGATCTTATGTGTCATTTCAGTAATAGTACAGTAATAGTACAGTAATAGTGTTCAACCTGCTTTAAAACTGAATATACAGTCGTATGCAAAAGTTTAGGCACCCCTGACAATTTCCAATATTTTCATTTATAAATAATTGGTTGTTTGGATCAGGAATTTCATTTTGATCGATCAAATACCTGAAGGAAATAGTAATATTTTGGTAGTAAAATTAGGTTAATTGGATTAACAGAAAATGTGCAATATGCATCAAAACGAAATTAGAAATTAGACGATTTGACCGTTCTCTGGGATAAGTTTTAATGGGCACCCTTATCATTTTAATGATTTGAATACCTGTAACTACCTAGCACTGATTAATTGGAACTCAAAATTGGTTTGGTGAGCTCATTAAGCCTTGAACTCCATAGACGGGTGCATCCAATCATAAGAAAAGGTGGGCAATTGCAAGTTGTTGTTCTCTTTGACTCTCCTGAAGAGTAGCAACATGGGGGCCTAAAAACAACTATCAAATAACATGAAAACAAATATTGATCAACAGTATGGTCTAGGGGAAGGCTAAAAAAAGCTATTGCAGAGATTTAAGCTATCAGTGTCCACTGTGAATAACATAGTGAGGAAATGGAAGACCACAGGCACAGTTCTTGTTAAGGCCAGAAGTGGCAGGCCAAGTAAAATATTGGAGAGGCAAAGGCGAAGGATGGTGAGAGCTGTCATAAACAGCACACAGACCACCTCCAAAGACCTACAACATGATCTTGCTGCAGATGGTGTCACTGTGCTTCGTTCAACAATTCAACTCACTTTGCACAAGGAGAAGGTGTATGAGAGAGTGATGCGGAAGAAGCTTTTTCTGCACACATGCCACAGAGTTGCTTGAGGTATACAAATGCACATTTGGACAAGCCAGCTTCATTTTGGAAGAAGGTGTTGTGGACTGATGAAACAAAGATGGAGTTATTTAGGCATAACAAGGGGTTTTATGCATGGTGGCAAAAGAACACAGCTTTCCAAGATATATTTGCTACCCACAGTAAAATATGGGGGAGGTTCCATCATGCTGTGGGGCTGTGTGGCCAGTGCTGGTACTGGGAAACTTGTTAAAGTTTAGGGTTGCATGTATTCCACTCAATATCAAGAGACTTGAGAATAATGTAGAGGAATCAGTCACAAAGTTGAAGTTACGCCGGGGCTGGATATTTAAACAAGACAACGACCCAAAACACTGCTCAAATTCTACTCTGGAATTTATGTACAGTGTTCTGGAATGTCCAGCCCACAGCCCAGTCCCTAGATCTGAATATCATTGAAAATCTGTGGGGTGATTTGAAGCGGGCTGTCCATGCTCGGAACCATCAAACCTAACTGAACTGGAGATGTTTTGCAAGGAGGAATGGTCCAAAATACCTTCATTCAGAATCCAGACACTCATTACAGGCTATAGGACGTGTCTAGAGGCTGTTATTTCTGCGAAAGGAAGCTCAACTAAATATTGATGTGATATTTCTGTTAGGTTGCTCAAATATATGCACGTGTCTAATTTTGTTTTGATGCATATTGCACATTTTCGGTTCATCCAATATACCTAATTTCACTACTGACATTTTCAGGTGTCCTTCAGTGATTTGATAGATTAAAATTAAATTGCTGATCCAAACAACCAATTATTTATACATGAAAATCAGGGAAATTGTCAGGGGTGCCTACACTTTTGCATGACTGTATTTAATTATAATTGCTGCTATGTCCTCTTTTTTACACTGTAATAAACATTTCAAAGCTACATTAAATTATCAATGTTTTATGTGGGTGATCTCATTTAAAGTATGGGCCTTCAGCAGAACTGGATCTGTTTGTTTGTGTACTCTGGCCCTGCAGGAGGTGACATCAGATCAGCTTAATAAGCCTCTAAAAGTGGCACAGCTTGAAAAGGAATTGTTTCTCACTTCTGAATGGCAGTTGAGATTATTGGAGTCCAATGATTACTCTCTGAAGATCTATTTAGTCTTTTTTGTCTGCTTTGAAGTTAATATCAACAAACTGTGTTTTATTCCCAATATATCGGGCTTGCATCTGTTGCTAGGTAATTTGAGTGGGCCCAGAACCGGTGTACTGGTACACAGGTTGAGACTATATATATGATAGTAGCCTGTCTTGTCATTTTCCTGAAGTTTGTGTGTTGTGTGATTTGACAATGCTAATGTGAACAGAGTCACTTATTGGTCAGTAGGTGTTAGGAAGTGACACATGAGGTGAAAGTAAAAATTAATGGAGCTGTCTTTACTGATTTCTCCCACATAACTGCTAGCTGACATGAATCATTTTAGTGTGTGACTCATGCTTACATGTTTTTTTCCTCAGTGAGATTAAAGGATTTTTCCTTTATCTTGCAGACAGTGCAGGAAACCCAACATACTGGCTGCTTATCATAACATATTATTACTACCAACCTTAGTTTTGTTGCTGATTCATTTACTCTTTTCCTACCAGACTCTTTCACCACTATGGAGAAGAGCACCCTTTATTGCTTTGTCTTAGTGAGGATGTATTTGAGATTAAAAAGCACCTTTTCATCAAATGGTAGCAGCTCAGGCCCAGAGGGCTCAACCACCTGTCACTACTCAAGGACAGAGGTAAAAACAATCATCATTTTAATTTTCATTCTATGAGAAGTGGTGCTTTACAAAGGTTATTATGCTCTTGGACTTCAGGGAAAATTCCTATTTCATTTATTACTAATAGGTCACAGACAGAAATTAGTATGACACTGCCTGCCTTGTTCCTGGCGTAAAGGCTGTGTTGCTCTGGTTACCTTACTCATTTCCATTGAAGTAATTTAGCAGACGCTCTCATCCAATAGGAAGTGAAGACATTTTCATTGTGTGTGTCAAACCCATAACCCAGCGGCATGTTTGCCAACTGAGCTACATGTGACATCAGGCTGAGACGCTAGCTGCCTTGTTCATGACATGAAGGCAGTATGATGCTGGCCACCTCATCCCTATTACTCATGTTATAAAGACGTTTCCCTATTGGATCTCTTACTTACTCATTGATCCCAAGGATGTCGGCAGCAGGACGGCACTATAATGAGCTCGAGAATAGCCACAATGACTAACTCGTATGACCCAATTTCCTTGGAGTATGAATGAATAAGATACCAGAAGTATTTATTTAGTCTAGGTTTGCCTGTAGCAGCTTTTCCCGCTCCACCTAGCATATTTTAGAATAGCTCCAGTTCTAGTCCATCCTATGGCAGAATGTGGCAGTAGCTGGAGCAGTGATTCTTTTACATTAACACGCAACCTACTTGAAGCCCCCCAGGCAAGCATGTAGTGTTCTAAAAATACCAATGTTCAGTTCTGTTTTCACTACAGACTTCATCTAATCTGACATTGAAAACAGTGGCAGAGAATTACTTTTGCGCTCAAAGGTTCTTCAATTTCGTTTTACAGAGAATGTTTTGGCTGTTACAAACTACCAACTGTGCTTATTGTATTTCCATCTATAATTGTCAATGTAAAGTGTGAATCAACAATTAAAATTAATCATAATGAATGTGAGGTAAGTCTACTAGCGTTAGGATTTTAGCTTTTCGTTTCTGTCTTTCATTTAGTTGTTATAACGTTGGACTTCAGATCACATTTGTATCAACCTAGTCAGAGCGGCGTGAAAGCACAGCAGGCTGCGGCCTCTGCACCTCTGTTTTGGGGACAGTCTGTCTGCGGAGTGCATCCGCTCCACAAAGAAGAGCCGGGCTGGTCTCCCCTGGTCCCCAGCCCCCCTTCCCCTCTTGACCAGCGGGCCGCATACAGACAGATCAACAGAAGGCTAGAAAATGATCATGTTGATGACTAATCCTGGAAGGTACTGAGTGCTAGCAGGTGTGCAGACAATAGTGGCGGGTGTGCACGGTGGCGTTCACCCCGAGTTCCCGGGTCCCCCACGGGCCTCAGAGTGCGGCGCCCTGTCTGGGCTGTGTTGTTGAGTGTAGAAATGTAGCCCCTGTCCCATGAATAGAGGAGCCAAATCAGCCAAGATGCACCACACAAATACCTCCTGTTGGGCACTGAGTGCATCACTGGCTGGATGTGTCTTTCACAATAGGGCTGATGAAATAAGGAAAATGTGGTATTCATTTTTCTCCCCCCGACCAGCCTTTTTTCGATGCGTGGTTTAATGTGAAAGGAAAGGGTTAGGTATTTAACCTTGCCCTATTCCATTTGCGGAAGAGAAGGCAGTTATCTTAATTGTAGCATCTCCACTTATAGTTCAGCCTGTAGTGGGTGTTTTTTTCCAACTGTTATTTGTAATTCCATGAAACAATTTCTATTCTCTCTAAAACAATAAGCTTATAACCCCATAAATTACTGCCTTCATTAGGTCCAGAAGGCATGCCCTTGGTCTCACATTGAAACAATCAGCGCCACTGTTCTGAATACACACACTTTCTAAAGGCCGGATAGCATTTTACTGGATACTCTGTTTTCTGTCAGATGTTCAGGCATTTGGGATGCCCCCAAGCTGGGCTCAGATACTGTAGATCGCTGATTACTGTCACATGGTAGCATACTTTAAATGTAACACTCACTGTAAAGTCCTCACTTATTTAAGATGCTCCATTTAACACCAATAATGACAGGCATGCTTGTCTCTCTGTGCACAGCAGCTCGCGCGGCATTGCTGATTATGTTCTAGAGCTGGACGTAAATCCACCCAGCCAGACCTGTCAGCTCTGCAAAGGTTCCGCTATCACATGACCATTTCAACTACACTAGAAGGCAATACATTGACCTACATTCTGCTTCATTTAACCACAGCTCACCTGAGAGGCACTCTGATTTACTAGTAGCCTGTATTTAAGTAGATCCAGGTTAACCTGCTGTGCCTGAGCATGTATACACACATGGAGACACGGCTGACCCGGTCAGCTGCCCAGTTTGTGTCTTTGTGATGCAGTGTGTCTATGCCAGTGAATGCAGATTGCAGAAGCCATGGAGCAGACGAGGTATTCCAGCGCTGAGTGTGATTATTTATTAATGTCAGTCGATGTGGGTTGCTTCCCGCTTTGACGTCACTAACCTACTCCCCCGACGGAGCACCTCTGTTCAGCCTGCTGCGCCGCACATCCACGTGCTCTCTTCGAATAAGCAGCAGCACAGACAGACCTGTTCACCGCAACTGCTTTAATTGGGCTGCTCTGAGTGGTGGCTGGATGGCAGGGTTCTTCTGGGTTTTGGGTGTGATCATGTGGTACAGATTGGCCACTGTGGTTAGGCGTGGAGGAAGTCTGTGGCCTTCATATCTGTTGGCTCTGCTTCCTGACACGTGGCTCCAGAGACAAGCTTTGTGGCTTGGCCTGAGCAGCCCCACAGCCCATGCTTGCTGTCCAACCACTGAAATAGAGACGTGCATTTGTCTCAGCTGTGTCTGGCAAAACATATCTGTTTCTTATTCATTTTATGCTTTTCCAATATTCTATCAGTTCAGCTGTTTTTCATGTTTTATGGAGTACATTTGGAAGTCCGTTGGAATGTTTTGATACTAGCTAACACGGCAAAAACTTTGAATGTTGTAGTTCAGCTCACCCCAAGGCTGTTGTTGAAGGCATTGAACTGGATTCTTCCCATCTGCTCATGACATGTATGCCCGATCATGGCAGAGAATAAGTTTTCATATAGCAGATTTGTTTGATTACCTCGTCACTAATGGCAGAGCAAGGGTCTGTTTCTGTTGACCTGTAAAACAGTCACAGACTTTTCTCATTTTTCATTCAATAAAAGCCCCAGACATGCATGTTTAGCTCTGTACCAAGGTGATTATATTTGAAGGGACAATAGAGCATCAACTGGGTTGTCTCACAACTACTTGGGGGATGAGATCACATTGAATGTTTCTGGTTGATTGTTCATAGATCGTCCAGTACATAGATCGTCCAGTATTTTTCCTATCATTGTCTTTGTTGCGTAGTCGTCCGTCAGACGAGTTTTGTGTTCTTAGTCATAAAACACAATGATGGCAGTGCTGACTAGAGGTCCTGTTAAAACACTTTGTCTGCTCAATGCTCTATTCTGGCCCCTGTTGTCTACTACAGAACATCGGAGTGTGGTATATGGCCAATGTTAACCTAGCCACGATAGAAACTCTAAAGCAAAACTATGAACTGGCTACTAACACAGTTGTAACAGCAAAAATGTATGTGATTTCATACCCTTGTTACACCGTTTCATATTGCAACTTTCAACCAGCGTTCAGGATTCAAAACACCATTTTCTTATCTGCAACAACATTAGTGCAGAGTAGGGCTGCACGATATTGGAAATAAATTACATTGCGATATTTTGTTTCCCAACGATATATATTGCGATATTGCAAGCCATCAATGTAGGCTACAGTCAATCATTACCATTCCATGATATTAATAATTAATAAACCTAATAAACAAGCTTCATGCTCTGTAAACAGAAAAGCAGTACACATTTTTTTTTATAAAACAGCAGCTTTACGCCAACCCCCGATTGGTTTATAAAAATATTACTGAAAATATATATTTTTTATAATAGAACTTATAAGCATTTTGGTTAACAATCTTTTGTTTTTAAGTCAACTTTTGTTGCCAACGTGCCAAAGTAAAACAGTGTTGGTCATCATCATAATCATGGATAAGCAAATGCGACGGCGTGCAACATATCTTTACGTTATGAAACGTTATTGCGTTTGTTATTTCTTTCTGTCGTTGACAGCCTTTCTGGTAACATGTCACACTGGCAAAGGCATCGCAAATAGTGTTTTGTTTTGATTGACATCCGAGATTAGATTTTGTACTCGTCGTAAAGAGCTTTGTGGTGCCGTTTTAAGGGATCAGACAAATAGGTGGTTTTTTGTAGTTTTGTTGCCACAACTTTATAACACTCCTGACAAAGTACCTGTTTTTTGTCAACATCCTATTTTTGTAGCCGAAATAGTCCCAAAGATTTTGCGTATCCTCTTCGTCGCCCATCTTTTGCTAGTACAGGTCTGCCAGTGACAGAGAATGTTGGCTGTGAGCAGCGGCACAACCACCAATCACAGCGAACCAATCACTGTGCAGGCATGCGGCGCGTGCATGTCATCCCAGCAACAAACCATACAACAAACTTGTGTAAACTGTGGTGCTACCTATACTGTCATTGGGTGCTACCCTTCTTCACATCGCATGTTCTGGCGATGTGACTATCGCACATGCGCACATCGCGATGTCGATGCTATAACACAACATCGTTCAGCCCTAGTGTAGAGATTGAATCAACAGGTATACCAAAATCAGATACTGGTTGGACAGGTATTTTTAGCTGACATTTACCAAATGTTGCATATTGTCAACATGAAATAACAACAAATTGGTCAAGCTGCTAAACAAGCCCATTTTAAAAAAGGAAGCCTTCATGCCCTCCATTAATTTTGTTGTCCACACACGCGGCATATGAAACTACAATTCAAAGATGAATATGAGGCAAGAGTAAGGTTGGGTATCGTTTGGATTTTAACGATTCCGATCCCGAACCGGTAGTTTTAAAACGATTCCGATTCCTAAACCGATTCTTGAACAACTGAAAAAATAACATTAAAGAAAGGCTCTTATAAATTATTTAAATTTAACAATACAGTAATGTTTCAAATTACTTAAGTATTATAATAATTAAACCCAAGTCACCTAACACACAACTACAATAATTTAATAATAAATAACAGTTGCACTATTAACAAGTAACAACGAAATAAATGTTGAGTTGGTATGCTAACTAAACCAGCTTCAAACTTAGCAGTTCTTTTGCAGAAAAGTAACCATCGCTGTTTCCCAATGTCAAGGAAGGATCCTTCGAAGTTGGAATTTCAAGGATGCTACTTCATCAAAGTCCGTCGAAGTACTGTTCCAATGTCAAGGATCCTCAGAATTTCAACCAAGGAATGAGTCCTTCGTTCAGAGAATTTCCCATAGACGGTCAAGGATGCATATGTGTATCCTTCGCGCTCTCAAATCACCCACAATCCTATGCGCATGGCTTTCCCGGCTCGTTTATAAAATAAAAAATGGCGGACGTTAGTGGAGACGGAGCAATTTGCTTTCAAATGTAAGTATCTTTAGTGTTTAACGTTATCGTACATTTGTTAAAACAGTAGTACGTATTAAGTAAAGTTTAACGCCAGTACAAATTGCAATTCATAATTAGCTAGATACCTTTTGAGCTAAAGGTAGTCTAACTGAACCGGACCTTTTCACTGACGTAATGATGCAATGACGTGCACTTGCAAGCCTGTTCCATTACGCTCCATTTACGTGTTCTCCAAATGCTAAGAAGGACTCTCGCCTAGCCTCTGAAGGACCTGACTTGGAAGGATCCGTCCTACCAAGGAAGGATCCTTGACATTGAGAAACAGCTCTTATATGCCTTCTCTGTCACACCCACACCATCTTCGAGGACCTTCCGGCTCTCTGTCACCGGAATACTAGGATTTCATTAAGTGTCAAGTCCAGGTTATATTGTTCAGCGGTAGTAGCTACCTTATATGTTATTGGTTAGAGGAGGGTAAGTGGACCTCTAGCCTTCTCTATGTTTAATTAGACACAACAGTGTTCCGTTACGCAGCTGTTGCCTATTGTAATTAAGAGAGTATATTACCAGATCATTGGTGGCCTGTATTTTGTTGGTTAATCCACTGGTGTATCTTGTCTTGTTCTTGTTCTGGACTTGTGATATTTCTGGACTTGTTATATTGAGTATCTGATTAAAACCGCCATACCTGCAATTGCTTCCATTCGTTATTCATTGGGACTGAGCGTGACAGCAAGACTGTACGACGTGCTCTCCTGATTTATTCTTTTGTGCTACCGTATCTCAGACGTTCTCCCTAATGACGTTCTCAGGAAACTATTTTGAAAACATGATTTAAATTGTATGCCAACATATTTATGGTGTTTTTATTTTGAGCTGCCGTTTTGTTATTAGACTATATACGTCCTTCTATTACGTTGCACCTGTAAGTTTCATTTTGCCGGTTCATGCAAGAACATTCCACACATTCCATAGCATTCTAAATTATATATTAACGTTCACGGTTAAGGTTAGCTGTGGTTACCATTGATTGTATATGTTGTTACTGAGGTTAAAGGTTAGGATTAGGGTTAACGTTACTAAAAGATATATATAATGTGCAACACGCTTGCGTCACACTGGAATGGAGAAAAACACACAAAGCATCCATCTGGATTTGAACTCGCAAACTCCGGGATGAAAGTTGGGAAAGTTTGGCATATTGAAAGTAGCCTACATTTACGGTATCTAGCGAACGGTACACTACAGAGAAAGTGTGATATTTTTACGTCCGTTTCGCAGCATCAGAGGGAAAATACACATTAAGTGGAATCGAAATTAGGAACCGAAATTTGCGTTTTGGTCCGATTCCAACAGGTTGCGTAGGAACCGGTTCCATAGTGGAACCCTAGGCAAGAGCAGACTTCAGCCTTTATTTCAGGCTGTTTCAAAATTTTCTATAATAAAAGAATAACAGCACTTTTAGAGACCAATCCCCCCGTTTTTATTTGAGCATTAGAATCGGGACATTTCACTCAAAGCTGTTAATACAGATGTTTCATGTTGCATTGAATTTTCACACATAAAAGAGCTGTCAATGTTTAGTCTCAGTTTCCTCCCTTGCTTTTGCCTTTGGACTCTGCATTTGTTGTCAGTAATTTGGATGCTAAAAGAAAAAAGGAAATCAAACATGTGGCTCATCGTCCAATGAAGACCAGGTTTTTAAGAGACCTTCAAGCTGCTCACGCTAGCTAAGCATTCCTGCCAAAATAACTTTTTTTAAAGGTAATTCATGCTAGATGGACAATTGGGAGGTATTTTGCTTGTCCCAGCCATTTTCTAGGTCAGTCATAGCTTCATCCCCATTTAGGCATAAAGATGTATTTTAATTTTAGAGGGTAAAACGTCTCAATACTAAATCACAACAGGTCCAGACTAGGGCTGAGCATCTGTGACATACAGATTATGTCCTATTAGTCCTTATTAGGGATGCTCATTTCGGGTAATTTTCCTGACCGACAACCGGAACTCGTTAACCGATTATTAACCATTAACTGATAAAATTATAAGATTCAATTGGCTTTAAATAAAAAATGTAATTGACGAGCGTCTGTAACTCTTTAAATATACAACAAAAATTCATTGATTTGTTTTAATGTCTATACAGCATACAGAAAAGATCAACAACAGCTGCCGGGTGCACCAGCTTTGCGTACAAGTTCACTCGGGTGCGAAGTCCACACTAAACGATATGATGAAACTAGTTTGTTTCATACTAAAGCTGTGTCGATGTTTGGTTTCACCAAACTACACTGGCGTAAAGTCCACACCAACCAAAATATTGTAGCAGAAAATTTGTCGCAGACGTTTTCACTTTCTGTTTTTAATCAAAGGAAAGTAGCCTTGATGCAGTGTTTACCGAGTTGTCAAATTATACAATGAAAACAGTCGGTGACAATCTG
This sequence comes from Umbra pygmaea, assembly GCA_016801145.1. Lineage (NCBI taxonomy): Eukaryota > Metazoa > Chordata > Actinopteri > Esociformes > Umbridae > Umbra > Umbra pygmaea. The sequence goes on along the minus strand of JACXGM010004436.1, from coordinate 1,539 downwards.
GAACAAGGTTGTTGCTTACAGGAGGCCTACTGCAAATAAGGGCTATATTTCATTAACACAAAACAAAATGTTGATAACGCTTGCTATGCGTTATGTAACTATACAATATCTGCCGAGCGCACCAATTTCATTTAAATTACCATTACGGTCCTCTCCGAAAATAAAATGCTTGTTGTCAATCACTGTGTGTTGTTTTTAAGGTAACCTTATTTCGTCGGCTATAATGCATCAGGAGCATGATGAATTATAGCCGATAAAATAATATATGCTTCCCAATACGATAGCGTTACGTTTTCTGAAAAATATATTTTTCTAAATTTAAAAGAAATGTGCACCATTTTGACTGAGATAAAACAGACACTTTCTCATTTATAATTTGTCTAAAATCTGATTTGTTAAAAAAATCGTGAGAAAATCGTATCATGAAAACAGTATCGTGAATCGTATCACATCGTGAGTTGAGTGAATCGTTACATCCCTACTACTTATACATTTACATTTCTGAAGAGTGGAACAATCATGACACCTTGTTCATAACTCAATACCAATCCTGATAGAAATGTCACTGAAAGATGTTTGATGGCTCAAAACACCAAGAACAACAAGAGACACAACCATAAGGACTAGGGATGCTCATATTGACCGTTTAACCGTTAACCGAAAGTAAAACATTTGACCCATTAATACTATCAGTTAAACGGTTAAGAAGTTATTTTTTTACGTGTATATAGCCTATATTAGTTAAATCACGTGGCGCGTTGACACGTGCAACCACAGCCTGGCACTTCGTTTTGAAAGGTGGGGAGATATAGGTAATGAGGAGCGAAATATACCGGCTGCCTGTTTTGCGTCTGCAACGCGTTTTTCATTTAAAATGACAACCCTTGAACATTTATGATGACTGTGATATTAACTTGCGCTTTCATTTTTTCATGTACATAAACGTATAACGCTATCGTATTGGGAAGCATATATTATTTTATCGGTAATAATTAATTATGCTCCTGATGCATTATAGCCGACAAAATTATGTGACCTTAAAAACAACACACATCGTGATTGACAACATGCACTTTTTATTTTCGGAGAGGACCATAATGGTAATTTAAATGAAATTGGTGCGCTCGGCAGATATTGTATAGTTACATAACGCATAGCAAGCGTTATCAACATTTTGTTTTGTGTTAATGAAATATAGCCCTTATTTGCAATAGGCCTCCTGTAAGCAACAACCTTGTTCCAGATTGTCACCGAGTATTTTCATTCTATAATTTGACAACTCGGTAAACACTGCATCAAGGCTACTTTCCTTTGATTATTGAAAGCAGAAAGTAAAAAAGGTCTGCGACGAATTTTCTGCGACAATATTTTGGTTGGTGTGGACATTACGTGTGTGAAAATGAAAGTGAAACCAAACATCGACACAGGTTTATGAAACAAACTAGTTTCATCGTATCGTTTAGTGTGGACTTTGCACCCCAGTGAACTTGTACGCAAAGCTGGTGCACCCGGCAGCTGTTGTTGATCTGTTCTGTATGC
>JACXGM010004435.1:21427-38194 GCA_016801145.1 Umbra pygmaea | reverse complement strand
TTGTAATGGGAGTTGTTTTACTACCTGTACAATGTATCACTGAGGCTTGGTTACGGGAATAAAAACGGTAAAAACTACAAATTACAGAAGTGTCTTGAGTAAAGTTGACCAGTGTGTTGTGTCTGTTTGACTGTTTATTGTTCATGTGCATGTGTGTTAACTAGCGATCTGAAGAGGGCCTTTTGAAGTCAGAGTGTTAGGTTTTGATTGCAGAATGGCAGTTTTGATTGCAGAATGGCAGTTTTGACATGGCAGTTCAATGTTAATCTTCAAGTGTTGTGTAAAGCATTCTTGTGTGTTGAGTTTTGACACAATGAGCCAAATTATACATTTTGTGTGTTAGCAATTGGAAAAAACTGTAAATGCCACGGCCTACCTGAGCATTGTTTCTGACCATGTCCATCCCTTTATGGCCACCATGTACCCATCCTCTGATGGCTACTTCCAGCATGATAATGCACCATGTCACAAAGCTCGAATCATTTCAAATTGGTTTCTTGAACATGATAATGAGTTCACTGTACTAAAATGGCCCCCACAGTCACCAGATCTCAACCCAATAGAGCATCTTTGGGATGTGGTGGAACGGGAGCCTGGTGCCGTGGATGTGCATCCCACAAATCTCCATCAACTGCAAGATGCTATCCTATCAATATGGGCCAACATTTCTAAAGAATGTTTTCAGCACCTTGTTGAATCAATGCCACATAGAATTAAGGCAGTTCTGAAGGCAAAAGGGGGTCAAACACAGTATTAGTATGGTGTTCCTAATAATCCTTTAGGTAAGTGTATATATGTATTTACCAGTTTTGAAGATATTGATTCCATTCCAGTGGGACAATATGAGTCCAATAGTCATGCAGCGTGCTTGTCGATTTGTGATTGATCGGTTGTGTTTTTTATTGCCGCTTATAAGCGATTAAAATCCCATAGGGTTTGAATGGTTGAATAATTCCATTGTAATTGAATCGTTTGACCAGCAGGTGGCAGTCTATACTAGGAGTTGGTCATAGGAACAGGCTGTATTCCTTCTAGACCATGACATTACACCTAGAGACAGGAAGGAGAAAACCGAGAACCAAGATGGCGGATATGATATAATTGTTGTTAATTAGTTGATGATATGGCTATCTGTTGATACCAGCTTTGTAGGTTAGAGGTAGGGGTAAAGTTTACAATATGGGTTTAGGGTAATTGTTTGGGTAGGCTTAACATTAGGGGAAGGGTTAAGGTTAGGATTAGGGTTAGAGTTAGTTGATAGTAATTTTACAGTTTTATACTGTAACTGACAAAACGGTATTATTAGCTGTTAATTTCAAAAACAGTAACACACTGTATTTCTACGGTATGATGCTGGCAACCACAGCTGCCAGTAGTTTACTGTTTGTTTACAGGATTATTTTTTACAGTGTAGTCTGTATAGATATCACTTTTTTCCACACAGCAACGCAATCCACATTAATAACATACATTATACATGACAAACTGACTTCGTTGGCTGCTGATTACCAAAGGACAACTTAATCTTGCAAATTGTGATATTTTCTGTAACTTAGATGAGTAAATTAACTAAACGTTTCCTTAGAAATGTGCAATACAGCTTCAACTTGTCATGTGATTTAGACAACCTTCTTCCTGAATCAATCTGTGCCTTTCATAATAAAAGTCTCCACTTAAACAGCTCTTTACAAAGCAGTTTCAAATTATAAGTCTTTAACAAAATAATTAAATAAACATGAAATATTAACTGAATTCTCTGACAGTTACAGTTTCAATGTATTTTATAAAATTGATGGAATATGTAGAACATATTATGAACTTGGTTTGGTAGTTTCTTTTCTCCGTTATTTTAGCATGAATAACAGACTTATCCTGTTGGAGAGTTAATGATCAGTTGAAAACACGTACTCAAACAGTCTGGCTGAAACTACTTAGTTGAAATCATGTCGTAAACCAGTCCAAGGCTGACAGACTAATTTTCAACCATATATCAACGTTGAAAGACGATAATTGTTTACTGCGTTGTTCACTTAATTATTTGCCTAGTTAAAACACATAATGGAGTAATCTGATTTAAATCACAGTAGCATCATTGGATGTTTAAGGTGTTATATTTTAAAGTAATAGGTCATTTAAAGATAGTACAATAACAAATCGTTGCAAACCTACCTCATTCAGATAATCCAAAAGGTATAATCCAAAATGCCTCCATGTGCACATTGCACAAAAATAGGGTATAATACTGTTAAATAACAGTGACAAACTGTTGTTGGTCGACCACGCAACCTGAAGTGAACAAGGCTTCCCATAATGCATTGTAAAAGAAGCTACTTGCTGTTATTACATGAAAACAGCATTTTGCTGTAAATTTATAGGAATTTTTTACAGTGTGCTTACTGAAACCTCAGTGCATGTTGCCACCAAGTCTTGCTGCAGGTCTGCTGAAATCACTTGATGGTTTTTTACAACTTGCCATCTCAGAACTGTAGTTGCACGCTGTTGATTTCTATCTTTTTCTGCCCCATCCAGGTAGTGTAACCCCCGTTCCCTTAACTTTGAACTTGAGAACTATGATTCCAACGGTATCTCTGGGAACATTCAGTGCCTTTGCTAACTTTTTGTATCCTGTTCCTTGTTTGTGAAGGGCGATGATCTCTTCTCTTATCTTTTTGGACCATTCTTTTGTCTTAGCCATGTTTCTAACATGCAGTCAAACATAACACTAAACAAACCCCAGAAATGTAATTAGACTTAAAACAATTACTAAAACTATTGCTTGATCTTTATCTTAATATGATTCATAAAGCTTTCTGTTTCTGAACACATATGCAAACAAAAATGTACTTTCTAAATGGTGTGTGTGTTTCTACTAAATGGTTTGTGTGTCAAGGTTTTAGCGACAGGGATCATCAATTTATTCGCCCAGTCCCCCACATATCTTATTTACCTCCAGCTATCCCCTGTGTGTTTAATCCCTCTGACACATAGATGCTATTTTCTCATCTCTGTCAAAACAAACAGTGTGTCTATCTGAAAAAATTAGTTCCTAGCTAGCTTAGTATCGCCAAGGAAACATTCATGCTATACCAGTGGTTCCCAACCCTCTCCTGGAGGACCACCAGCCTTGCCACAGTTTCGCTGTAGCCCTCAAGATTCACCAGAATCACTACTCAAGGACTTGTTAATTAGTAGACAAGTTGAATCAGGTGTGCTTGCCCATGTGTACTGTAGTTCAAACATAAAAATTGGCTGCTGGTCCTCCAGGGGAGGGTTGGGAAGCACTCTGCTACAGAATGGCTGTCCTCAACTGGCCCTGGTTCGCATTTATTTCCATCATATTTCCATATGGTACAATTGTGATAAGTATGTGATATATTTGCAGGACAGTTGTTTCAAAGCAGATGGTCAAACACGTAGAGGAGCCAAACTTGCACTCAAAACCTTTTCACATTCAGCATCCACTTTAATTATACATATCTTTGCCTGGACAACCATTGATTCAATGTAAATGTTTTCTGGTGGTGGCTTCTTGACTATGCCCAGTGGCTCTGCCAAGGGTGAAGCAAATTGGTACAGCGCAGCCTTGGGCGATAGGTTAGTAGCAGGAAACAATTTACTTGTCACGTCGCTCTCCTAGCAGTCCATTCACTTAATTGTGTGAGTTCTGAGGGCAATCGTTTGCAGCAGATCTGATTGAGGGTAACTTAGCAAAGGGGATGAATACTTATGTAACCAACAAATGTCTTGTTTTTTTTATTTTACTTTGTGTCACAAACTACAGTACAATAAAAAAAATCTGTTATTGTATTGAAGGAAATGTAGGTAAAATAATGGAAAAGTACTGGTATATTTGATACCACTATTTCTTACAGTTTCTTTTACTGAACAATTTTTCACAGTGCTGTATGTACTGAATTAAAGCTTCTTCATTGAACAAGCAATGCGATCAAAATCTGACTGCTTGGTGAAGCATGTGATCATCCTGCACCTGTTTAAGTGTTGCCGGCAGAAATTGCTTAAAAGGGAATTGGACGTGAGATAATGGCAGGGGGAGGAAAGTTAGCCGTAAATAAAAACGTAAACATTCCTACATATTAATTTTTACATTTTAACCATTTCGTAAACAGTCTAATAAAGGTAGAGAGGACAGCTGTTTTAAATGCCTTGATGATGTTTCCACATTTTTCACAGACCAGAGTGATAGTTTGACAGAGGTATTTTGAAATATATGAAAATATGTGTTTGTATGCAACCATGTGGTTGGTTGAGTGAGAAAGGGTGAAGAGGGTGTCTGTTGCATAACCCACCCATCTTGAGCACTTATGTAAGCGATCCGTGTAGAAAGAGGTCAGCAGTCCACTTGATGTGTGGTACATGACCCAGTTTCAGGAGACTTTGAGGAAAGCAGAACCGTCAGTGTACTTAGGACAGTCTAAGGAGTTCACAACATTTCGTGTGTGTGTGTGTGTGTGTGTGTGTGTGTGTGTGTGTGTGTGTGTGTGTGTGTGTGCGTGTGTGCGCGTGTGCGCGTGTGCGCGTGTGTGCGTGTGTGTGTGTGTGTTTGTCCGATTTTATACTTTTTACTTTGAGAATAGAACTAGAAAAAGATCTCCCCATTATGTCTTTAGTAGGAGCAAGCACATAAACTAGCAAATTTTTCAGTTTTGAGGTAATTGCATTTAAATGCATTTTCAAAGAGTGGCCACTTTATTAGGTACCTCTGCTACAGTAGGTATTTTAAGTATATCAAAAAATCATATCAGTATATAGAGCATAAAACATGAAGGGGTTCTATTTTTTTTAACAAATATTGCATTAGAGAAGATGAATGGGCTGACCTAATTTGACCACATTATTAGGATGGTTCCAAAATCTTAGAAACAGCTGACCTCTAAGATTTTCATGCATTACCGTCTCCAGAGTTTTTAGAGTCTAGTACGATCAACGAAGACCATCCTGTATGTGGCAGTTCTGTGGGCAGAAACACCTTGTTAATGAATGAGGTCAGAGGAGAACGGCACAACCTGTCAAGATGACAAAGGTTAGAGACGCTCAAGAAATACATTTTTACAATAAATTGACTTTATTTTTATCAATCGTTCCAGAAGGATAATGTGTTATGTTACAAAGTACACATCATCTGAAGCTGGTTCCATGAATATGACAGTGACAAACTTACAGAACACAGGTTGAATTGACTTAGTTTACTCCATTGGCCTGCAGGCACCATATCTAAATCAAACTCCCCAGACCACAGGTTGAATTGACTTAGTTTACTCCAATGGCCTGCAGTCACCAGATCTAAATCAAACTCCCCAGACCACAGGTTGAATTGCTGCAGTAGAGATGTGTTGGGATGTAGTGAAAGAGAAGGTTTGCAGCATGAATGTGCGAGAGACAAATCCATAAGGAATATTTCCAGCACCTTGGGGAATCCATGAAACAAAGGATTTATTCTGTTATGGAGGTAAAAACAATCCTATACAAGAAGTCTTTCTATTACCATAGTTAGGCAACCCAAGTGTACTTGCCCTTGATTTAAGTGGTGTTGGTATTAACTGCTGAGTCATGCGGTCCTGGTCTGGGGCAGTTTCTTGGCGCTGAAAACTATGTATAAAAATGAGGATGTGTGTGGCCGCTGGGTGGTGTTGTGGTCTAAGTCACAGCACAACTGTGTCACAGTAGCCAGGGTTTGTATCCCAAAACAGTGTTAATCCACCCTTTTCCCTTTGCCTTGATGTTAATCCACACTTTGCCTTGATGATCTCTTTGCACACTCTTGTATGGATTCCCAGGACTGCCAAGATGTAGTAAAAGGTAATGAGGATAATTAAATGTTCATCATTTCCTTTGCCTACTATAAGCCAATTCAGTAAATTTAAAGAATACATAGTTTTACTTTTTCAATCATCAAATAAACAAGTACATTTAAAAAATACTTCATTTTACTTTTCCATTTATCATTTAACAGTTGAATAGTTTATCTGTTTCCTATTTTACATTTCCCACTTTCCAATTTACCCATTTTACCATTTATCATTTAATTTTGGCGGTCCTGGGATTCCATAAAAACATTTTAAAACATCTCAATTGGGTTGTGGTTGGGTGATTATGGAAGCCACGTTATCTAATGTAGCACTCCATCACACTCCTTGTTGAGCAAATAGTCTTAGCACAGTCTGGAGGTGTGTTTTGGGTCATTGTCCTTGGTTCATTCAACCACCTCACCTAACAGCTGATTCTTTTCGCACTGCTCATCCAACATGGAAGCCTTAGTCAGATCATGGACACGATGATTAAATTCACCAACTATACTTCTGCGATTGAATTTGCAGGTACCATGCCCCTCACCATCCCACAGATCTGTTCAAGGAGTTGCGAAGCTGCCAACAAGGCCTCGTACAGGAGGTCCGGGGAAAGTTAGAGAACCCATAGTTCTCTAAAACCAGCCCGCTTTTATCTTTTGTCCAGGTCACCTTTTCAAATGAGAAACTTGTTAAATACAGATGAAATAAAAAAATGTGGAAACCGTAGCGTAGCCAGAAAAAATAATGTGGGTGTGCATCTAAAAAACTTGGTGTGCCACATCGATTTTTCTCTACAAAACTGAGGCCTATACTACGAAGCAAGTTCACCATGCCCTAGATTTCCTTTTATTATCTGGCTTCACTAAAGTAGATACAAGATGTCACGACGGTGGTTATCAATTTGTTAAATCAACCCAGGATTTCCCAATCTAGTGACAAGCGCGTTCACGTAAAAGGGGTTCACCATAGGACCAATCGCAGACAAGGACAAGTCTATGAGAGCCGCATATTTCGCTCAACTGCAGTAAATGATAATTTTAGAGAAATATAAATATCGTTTTTTTTTTAAATCCACTGACTGATTGTGTGACTGGGAAAGCACAATTTGGGCTGGCATGGAGGTTCATACTGCATAGAGATCTGTAGGGATAACGTTAGCCATTTCTGCATCATCTGGATCTGTCTCTGCAGGTCTTGGTGCAGATGAGGTCACACTTGTTGAGGGGGAGGGAGATGGAGAAACAGCCTCCTCTGCTGATGTAGACCTTGGGTCTGGCTGATCATCATCAATGTGAGGTCTTTTAAAGAAATTAAACAGGGAGCTCTGTTTCATTTAAATAAATAAGTGTGGCAATACCGGCATAGTAATTAGCTGCTGAATGTGTTAGCCTATTATTCTACTACACTGCTAGTCTCCCTTGATATTTGCTTCGGTCACGTTGGCGGCTATTTTTGCACAAATTTTACCAATAACTTGCATCAATGTCTCTATCAATAGCTCCTGCTCACTTGTTGTGAACTATACTCTGGTGCTAATATTTCCAATTCAACCATGAGGCCTTTTGGAAGTAAGTGATTAATGAGTATATCAGAATTCTTTAGTTAAACTTAGCAGCACCTCATCATTATGGTTTGGTCTTCAATGTGTAAAGATGCACAGACCACACTAGGTCAAGCCTCACTTGTTCATTCACTTATTTGGGACAATGTTCATTTTCTTTTATTAAGTAGCACTTTGATGATATCCTACATTCCAGAAAATGTAGTTTTAAAGATCCAATTCTCTAAACAATATGTCTACTTGTAACTGCCATGATGTTTCTATTTATTGTTTAAAATGTGCACTTCCCTTTACTCTAAGTTTATTAGGTTGCACTACCTTTGAAATGTTGTAAAGGTGGTAAAAGCTCTTGCTGATCCTGCAATCTGAACAAACACCAAGATTGTTTATGCAGTTTTGGACAGTGAAAAACAAAACTTCGAGATATTGCTGGTACAACAACAATTTATTGTTATTTATAACAACATAAATGTATTTATTTAAACAAGTCATGTGTGTCCCTTGACCAACAGTCAGGCAATGCATGTGTTTCATTACTCACAATATTGTTGACATCGGTGTCATTGACTAAGGTAACATTAAGGTTGGTAGCTGCAGACTCCTCATTAATGCTAGCAGTTCCGCTCACATCAACTTTCAAGGTCTCATGGGTTTTAGGTCCGCCTGGCACAAAGATGACCTTTTGGCCTCTGGAAAGGTCATACTTTGACCTACAGTGAAGTGCCTTATGGTTTTGGACTCAACAGACCCATGGCTACAACATGGATGAATGAAATCCAACATCCTGGATCATTGAATTTTATGTTTTATTAAATATTTATAAATATTTTATGTTTTATTAAATATTTTAAGGATTTTTAATGCATATTGTCAAGCCCCCAGGGCTCCTGGACTGGTGTGCAAAGTTTGTAGGCCATACAAACTAGTCAACATCAAAATACTGCATACATTTCTTATAATATTTCCATACGTTTTTGAAATCCCAGCTATTTTTTACTTCCTGTCTGTAACATGTTTAGTAAAAAAGATGTCTACAACATGACCGACTTTGAGGCGTCATAGCTCCGGCTGTTTGACCCACAGGGATAAGCCACCACTCATTCATTTCGTCTGATTTTCATCTTTCCGACGGTACCAAGCATGTACGAATCGCGCTTGACACTTTAGAACGTCGGGAGACTGTGAAGGTTTTAATTAACGTTAGTTTGAAGCTCATGAAACCTACCCGATGATTCTGGTTGGTCTTGGACCTCTGTTGACGTGTCTGGCTCTGGCACACACATTCTTTTAGTACCTTTCTAAAGCCAGGCTAGCATAACGACTTAAAAAAGACACACTTCTTTTTAGTTTCTAGGTTTCAGCAGTGAAAAACATGTTACGGTCAGGCGACAGCATTTTCTAACTAGCATCCGTGGAGAAGTAAACTTCTGATAGGGTTCTTCTTCTTCTTTGGTGTTTTACGGCGGTTGGCATCCAACTGTAATGGTGCATTACCGCCACCTACTGTACTGGAGTGTGGGCCAGAGACAGGCCCGACCTATACCCGAACACCCAACCCTGTGGCCCTCAAGAAAGAAAACAATATGTTAAAACAAACACCCCCCTTCGTCCCCCCAAGCAACTGCTCCATAGTAAGCCCCTGGATACCAGCCTCCCTCAACCTGTCCCCCATACACCCCCTCTCCCTCACATAGTGCCCACACTGAATCAACACATGCTCCACAGTCTCCTCTGGCTCACAATAATCACACCTGCCTGTAGGGTGTTTCCCTATTCTAAACAGGGAACCATTCAGTCTACAGTGCCCAATTCTAAGCCTAGTGTAGATGGCCCCCTCCCTCCTTCCACCCCCAAGCTCTCAACACCCTTTCTGCACCACCCGACCAAGGATCATCAGTACCTCCAAAACCAGGTCCTGCCTGCTGCGTGAGCTACATGCTTGCAAGCTTTGTAATACTGCACACGAGTCAGAGAAAATTACCACCTTTCCCTGCACACTTTCCTCCACCCAATGCAAAGCTAACAGAACTGCAATCATCTCTGCCGTGAACATGGCCAGATGATCTGACAGCCGCCTCAAGACTCGTCTATCACTGGCCTCTTCAATAAACGCTGCCCCCATCCGCCCTGAACTGGGATCTTTCGCCCCATCCATGTAGAGATATACCCTCCATACACCGACCTCAACCTGCTCGAAAAAAGGTGGCCTGGATCTCTCCCCTCCTTGTCCCCATGGATTAACTCCAACAAATGCAGGTCCACTACAGGGAATGGCAACATCCACACTGGACTCTGAGGTATAGCCACTGTGGGACTAAATTCCATTTCACCAATGCCTAACTACCTCACCCATGCGTGTCCTACCCATCCCAAACTCACAGGCTGGCCCTGCCCATGTTCCCAGCACGCTTGAACCACCCTCTTTGCTGGGTGAAACTCCCCATGACCCCGGAGATTTATCCAGTAATTCAACAGCAGCTGCTGCCTCCTGAGCCCCAGCGGCATCTCCCCCATTTCCACCTGCAGCGCTGAGACTGGCGATGTTCGAAAAGCCCCACTACATAACCTGAGCACTTGGGCCTGGACCACATCCAACTTGGCCAGCATTGAACTAGCCGCCGACCCTTACACCACACACCAATAGTCTATAGCTGACCTAATCAAGGCCACATACATAGTCTTTAACGAAGAACGTGCCGCCCCCCACTCCAGTCCAACCAAACACTGCATCACATTTAACACCTTCTTACATTTAGCCACCACCTTCTCCACATGCCCAACCCAGGTCAATCTTGGCTCAAATATCACCCCAACAAATCTGAATACATTCACTCTAGCCAGTGTCTCCCCATACAATTTTAGTTGCACCTCCTCCCCTATCCTCCTCCGTGTAAAAATCACTGCCTTCGTTTTATCTACTGAAAACATCAAGCCCAACGCCAACGCCCAACCCTCTACTACCTGAATCGCTTCCTGCACTTTCCGAACTATAAACGGAATATTTCTCGCCCTCTTCCATATCGCACCATCATCTGTGAACAGTGACGTCCCAATGCCTGGCCCAACCTGGGAGAACACATCATTAATCATAATTAAAAATAGCAGTGGGCTAATCACACTACCCTGTGGCGTTCCATTCTCTATCATGTAGCTGGCTGACATAGCCCTCCCAATTCTGACTCGTATTCTCCTCCCAACCAAAAAATCCTTTACCCAATTATACGTCCCCCCCCACCCCCAAGATACTCAATTAAATCAGTAGTCCCTCCTTCCACAACATATCATAGGCCTTCTCCACATCAAAAAAGACTGCGACCACTGCCTCCTTATTGACTTGTGCCTTTTTCACCTCTGACTCTAGACACACCACTGGGTCCATCGTCCCCCTGCCCTTCCTAAACCCACTCTGCTGAGGTGACATCAACCCTCTAACCTCCAGAAAGTAGGTCAGCCTGTCCACTATCATTCGCTCCATAGCCTTACATACATGTGACGTTAAGGCTATTGGTTGATAGCTGGATGGATTTGATGGTTCATGCCCTGGTTTCCGGATTGGTATCACCACTGCCTCCTTCCAACTACCAGGCAGCTTCCCCTCCACCCACACCCTATTGTACAGCTCCAAGAGTGCCTCCAGACCTCCAGATCAGCCAGATGCCTCAACATCACATAACACACTTCATCCTGTCCAGGTGACGTCATTCCAGCCCTATTTATCGCCCTCCTCATCTCCCCAATGGTAAAGGGAGCACTGAACGCATCACTGACATCTTCCCTCCTATCATGCACCCCGTGATGCTGGACCATCGTTCTCATCCGACCACTACAACCCTCTACTGACAGATTATGTGATCCATGTACTTTAACAAATGTCTTTGCAACCATCTCTGCCTTCTCCAGCTCCGTTACTGCCTGTTCCTCACCACTCACCAAAACCGGGTAATACCACTCCCTCCTCACCCCACTCATCCTCTTTATCATTCCCCATATCTCCCCTACCGGCGTCACCCTACCTATACGTCCAAAAAAAAAACGCCAGCACTCCCTCTTAGCCCTCCTGATTGTGCGCCTAAGCTTTACTATACCGAATCAGACACTCAAAACTGTGCCTCACCTTTACCTGTTTAAAGGCCTTATTCCTACCCCTCACTGCTGCACTACACTGCTCCGTCCACCATGGCACTGCAGGCCTCCTCCTTCTCCCGGCACTTTTAGGAATCGATTCCGTAGCGGCCCCAACTACGGCAGACCTCACTACTGCATTTAGCTGATCCACTTCCCTACTGGCCTCCACCCCACTTCTCAACACCCGTTCACTCACCATCTGAAACCGCCCCCAATCTGCCTTACTAAACACCCATCTACCTCTCCCCTCTGCTGATACCTCCTTCACCCTCTGACCCTCAACACAAACAATAGGGTAATGGTCACTACCCACTGTTGATTGCCCCGCTACCTCCCACTCACTGGTTCCAGCTAGCTCACCGGACACCAAAGTCAGGTCCAACACCGATTCCTTTCCTGTGCGCATATCTTTTCTGGTACCCCTCCCATTGTTCAGACACACTAACCTCCTCGCGTCCAGGAGAACCTCCACTACCTGCCCATTCCAATCCGTCCTCTCCCCTCCCCAAAGGGCACTATGCACATTAAAATCCCCACACCACACTTCCCTACCTACACCATGTCCCTCTATCCTCTCCAGAGCCTCTAAAACCAACCTTTCACACAGGTTATAGAAATTCACTAGCACTTTCACCCCCCAGTCACCCAGACCCCTATCACTACATACTCAAGTGCTACCCCAATGCCTAGCACCCTGTACTGAAGCCCCACCTTAATGAAGGTCGCACATCCACCACCAACACCTCCATCCCTGTCCCTTCGCACACCCACATAGCCCTGTATAACAAACTCCAAGGATGGCCTGAGCCACGTCTCCTGAATACATATCACATCAGGCTTAATCGGCATGTCCTCAATGTACTGCTTGAATTCCTGCCCATTTGGCAACAAGCTCCTAGCATTCCACTGGAGGACCACTACCATAACTAGGATCCAGCCAGGCATGGCTTCGGCCTAGGCTGATTAAGATCCTCCTGGATCCCTTCCTACTTCAGCCCTGTCACCCCCAGATACCTTTCTGCCAATTTAACCACCACCTGAATCCTTGTCGTCTTTGATTTGATGTCTGCACATCTATACACCACTCCTGCTATAAAAGTCACCAACTTCCTATTCGCAATACGAATGTCATCACTATTTACCTTCTCCGTCACCTTAACCCCCTCAGAGCCTAACCCCCAAAGCATCCTTCAGTGCTTTAACAGTCACACACAGCGGCACCCCTGTGATCATTTCTGTATGTGGTGTCACAGGCCGTTGGTTTAGGATTCGTCCATTGACTCCGTTGTTCTGGACCATCCACGGGAGGAGGTATGGTCACCTCAACCCCATTTGTCACCTGTTCCTGTTTGGGCAAACTTTATGTTTGGGTGCGGCTGTTTGGGAGTTATCTATTGAGCTGCCTGCGTGCAAATAAGATATTTATCATCTGACCTGATGGTTTAGGGCTACAGCTAAACTGTGTCATGCCTGGGGGTCCCGAGGAGAGGTTTGAGAAGTACTGACTTAAATGATTCAGTACTATTTTGTGGTACTAGTACCTGAATCGTTAATGTCGTTATTTTTGGCGCAGGAGAATTACTTCTATGATCCAGTACTACTCGGGGGTAAAAGTACCTGAATCATTCATATCGTTCTTTTTGGCACAGGTGCATTACTTCTATGATCCAGTGTACTACTCGTTACTAGTACCTGAATCGTTCATATCATTCTTTTTGGAGCAGGTACATTACTTTATGATTCTGTATGGTTTTGCTCTTGGATTTGCACATGCTTGCTCATCACTTTAGAGAGACTGAAGACTCACAGAATTGTACAACTTGTCTGACCAAATCTAACTATTTTGACACATGCACCTTTATTATAGCTTACATATGGCACTGTTGATTTTATAATAGGATGTATTGTAACCTTGGCTGTAACACTTCTTCCAGATCTACTGATTCACAGCTCTCAGCGGTGTGAGTAGGCTTAACAGCAAAAACCATTAACAGCAAAAATTGTTTTTTTGTTTTGTTTTTTGAAACATTAACAGCAAAAACAACGCTTTGTTTAAACTATTAATCAAAGCATTGGTTTTTGCTGTTAATGTTTCATTGACATCATACTAGCTGAGCAAGTCAGTCCTAAAATAGGTTTAGGGCCAGACCAAAAACATCCAGACCTAAAAAGACCATCTCTGCTAGACTACTGGGAGGTTTGGTATTATATATGAAGGTGTACTGCACTATTTGCATTGTGTTTTCCTCTTGTCTCATTAATTTCATTACCTCTGAACTTGCCGGATTCTTCACCCTCTTGTGCCTCTACAGTATGTGTTCCGGGACCTTCGGATTTACAGTGAAGCAGGCGCAGGAAACTTTAGAGTTACAAGCACTCTCAGTAATCCGTCACTCCCATTAATCTGGCATGCCTCTGTGCAAGGAATGGCCGGATTAGCAAAAGTCTAGTGTAGTTTTAAACTACTTGTAGAACTAGTAATTCAGGAGTTTTTGGAAGTGGAAGATCCATTCATACAGGAAAAAATGTGTGTTCAAAAATATTGCCGGTATGGCTCGGATAAGGACAATAGGTAAAACATAGATACTACAGGGGCCCCAACCAGTCTTTGCCTTGGGCCCCCAAATCACTAATAAGATCAGCCACTGGCTTTCGCAGTAGTTTTGTGTCCTAGTTTACTGCAACAGATTCCAAATGCAAATGCCACACTTGAAATCCAACTCTAGACCTTTTATGTAACATTTTTGCTTATTTGTAAATATACTAATGAAGGAGAGACACATGTGTCCATGGCACAGCTGAGGAGCCAACTGTCCAAATACTTTTGACCCTTAAAGAGGGGAAGACCACATTTTAAAAGGGCTGTAATTCCAACACTGTTCCCCCAATTTGGATGTTTATACCCTCAAATTACTGCTGAAAGTCTGCCTTTTCAGCTTTTTTTCACAGATTGCTTAAAGACTGAGTACATTGTGCCATGCCCCCCCCACACTTCATTTGGACAGCATCCCTGAATCTTACAGTGACAAACAAGGTTTTAAACCCTTGGTGTTATGTCAATATTGCTTCTTTTGTCAAATCCCAATAGTTTCTATTTCTTAGAATGTATCTGGAATGGGGGCAGATAGCTCAGTGGTTAGGGAGTTGGACTAGTAGTCAGAAGGTTGCCAGTTCCATTCCAGGCTGTGCAAAATGTCGTTGTGTCCTTGGGCAAGGCACTTCATCCTAAGTTGCTCAAGGGAGAATGTCCCTGTATTTAATGTAAGTCGCTTTGAATAAAAGCACCTGCTAAATGACTGAAATGTAAATGGAATGGGATATAAAAATAAATAAAAATAAGCAGTGTATTTTCTCATTTTGTTCATATTTAAAAAAGAGCAGTTGGCCATCAGTTGGCTGCATGCATTGGTCTGCAGGTCTCCTGTTCCATTCAGAGGCTAATGCTGAACTCATCTGTGAGCCTGGGGTCCTGGCATTATTGCACCTTTTGGAAAATACCTTTATTTTGATTCCATGTCACCCTGTGTTTATGTTGAGCCTTTATACTTGGGCATCATTCCACAGATTTTTTAAATAAATGCAATGTTTTCAATAAATATGTAAATCTCTGTTTGCATTGGAGCTGTGACATGAATATGACAAGATTTGTTTGTGTGGCGAGATGTTGAATCCCACAATCCAACAAACTGACAGATGGGCCTAGTAGAGCGTGGTCTGTGGTCAGTTATGATGGTGTGACGTGTGAGAGACAGTTGTGTGTGTGTGCGTTTGTGTGTGAACAAAGAGTGATGAACATATTAATGTGCTTCATATTCTGAATTGATGTCAATGTGATTCACCACAGTGCTGCTGGGACGATGTAAATACATCTTGCACTTTTTTCCATTTCTCTCAGTCACTTCTGTTTTGCAGGCAGTGAAACACAACATTTCTGCGAAGCTGACCAATAGCAGACCACCGGCACCATGGCTAAACTGTAAATCACAATACAACTGCGACATCTAGTGACCAATTGGTGTTATTGTAAAAATCATCTGTAAGCGCACATACTATTAAGTTACATTTACTGCAAACATTAAATAAGTAGTAAATTATTCCAATTCATGGAATTAGGGAAAAATAATTAAGGTTCTTGATCAAAGATGGTTTTATTTAAACATTGAACTTATACAAATTAAGCATTTGTGAAAGTTTAAAGCACATAATAAAGTACAAGTTCATATATTATATTACTATTAAAAGCATTGAAAATAAATACATGTATTCCATATAAATGCATAAAAAATGTATCAAATTGGTCTTATCTATGGTTTCATTTAAAAAAAATTGTCTGTCGGACATGAAGACAACTTCGTTACACCAAAAGTTTATATCTTTTAGATGCAGCACATATTCACTGCAATGGTGTTGGTTGCTGTAATCCCGCAAATGGAAAAAGTAATTGCAATACGCAAGTAACTTAATTTTTTTCTCTTGAAAACTAGACACTTTAGTGGATTGCATCATTACTGGGCTCAAGTGCTTAGGGGTAGGGAGTGACAGCCCCCCAATGTTAGAAGCTGGCAATGTGGTCCCCCAATAATAAGAACAATTAGCGAAAAATATATGATGTGTCCCTGCAATTTGGAACACACTCCTACTCTTGAGTGGGCAAATGAACAAAACATTCAGACATACTGTAGGCTTGGGGTACAATAACCTGTTAAGGATTTTAGCTTTAACAAAATATTAACCTTTATTAAAAAAAATCTTAGCCTTAATAAACGTAAATCTACAAACATAGCTTTTATCTTCAGATAATTTACAGCAAATTAAGATCCATAAATAGAGTTTTGTACATAATTTTTTTTCCATATTTTGATTATGTTCTTTAAACAACATTACAGCCACAGTGCAGACTTCATCCCATTGGACGACTCTTTTAGTGTTTGGTAAGTATCTATCCGACTGTGAGGCTGTTTGCTACTGTAGCTGCTAATAGTGGGTGTACATTCACCGTGCCTATCTGTGTGGTCACGTCTCCTCTTTCGCTATGATAACTACACTACGTAGTAACTGTGTGTGCAGTGCATGTTCTGATTAGATTAGTGTGTGTGTGTGTTTGTGTGTGAGTGTGAGTGTGAGTGTGAGTGTGAGTGTGAGTGTGAGTGTGAGTGTGAGTGTGAGTGTGAGTGTGAGTGTGAGTGTGAGAGAGAGAGAGAGAGAGAGAGAGAGAGAGAGAGAGAGAGAGAGAGAGAGAGAGAGAGAGAGAGAGAGAGAGAGAGAGAGAGAGAG